>CM077646.1:152690214-152917714 GCA_039707465.1 Rhabdophis nuchalis | reverse complement strand
TGCACCAAACCTGCAGTTTCAAAATGCTGCAAAGTAATCCATGACTCAGATTGAAGGAAACATCTTTTCTACATAACTGTGAACTATTTGTTTTAAATTGTTTAAATTGTAGACTCACAAGTCTGGGCCTTATTTCTTTACACACTATTCCAGCTGAATTATATTTTGTTAAACCTTACACCCTTAGGTACAATTGCCTCAGCACTGAATCTCTGTGCAAATCATGCTTTGAATGAAAGGGAAAATAACTAACAAGAAAGGGAGAAAGTTGTGATCTTATTATGTTATTTTCCCACAGGTTAATTAGAGTTGGATGAACTAGGTCCAGTTGAAAGATTGCTGGGAGACTAAATGAAAGAGAATATTTACTTGTGGTTATTCTGATAAGCTCCTTCCCTGAAGCTGAGTCTCCCCAGTGTGCTGTTGCTTACAAAATTGAACAGCATGAAACCTGCTCAGTTAAAAAGAGAACAGAGGAAGAGAGGTCTATTGGATCATTCAGACCTGTAGAGTAGGGCTAGTTGCCATTATTTTTATACACAACTGAAGGTGGCAAACATACATAACACTTCTTCCTCCTATTTTCCCAATAACCTTGGGTTGTTGAGGTCAAAGAGAGTGATTGGCTTTCATGGCTAAGGTGAGACTAGACCTCACACTCTCCTGGTTTCTAGCCTGATGCCTACAATTGATTTTCCTTATTCATGAAACTTATCTATCTATCCATCCATCCATCCATCCATCCATCCATCCATCCATCTATGGCTGTTTTGTGTATGTTCCAGCATAACTCTGGAATGCCTCGAGCAATTTCAACCAAAGTTGGTACACAGATGACTTACTCTCTGGAAACATACTATGGTGGTAAGACACATCTAACACTCCTTGGGTGTGGGTGGGTGTTCTGTTAAGATACAGCCTGTTGTGCCTTAAAATGGCTTCTACTGTACTGCCTTAAATGGATTCTACTGCACAGCACAGTGGAGTTGCCATGGTAACGGTTTCATGGTGCTCCACAAGGGGGCTTTCTCTGGTAAGGGGGGAAATCCAACATTAGAAATTACGTATGGTCCGGACATTTGTGAATGTCTAATACAGGATTGGGATAAACAAATACCTGGACAACGCTAGGTTAACAGCTAGTGTTGTATAAAGTTGCTGCAAACCCTGAATTATCAAATACTGAGTCACATCTGGAAATGTGTGAATCAGGCAATTCATTTTTTTTTGTCTGATCATGTTTGTAAGTAATTACGAAAGTGGCACCAGTATTGATTTGGGTCTTATAAATTTTACAATAATGCAAATTCACAAATATATAATCTGAAAATAATGACGATCAACTCTATGTCTACAAGAGATACTGCAATATAACCTATAACAATTGTTTAAAACTTAGCCTGAAGGCACAACAATCCAGGGGGAGTTAATTTTCCAGAAAAAAGTCCCTTTTCTGGACATCATTTTTCTTCTTAAGAATCAGTAAGCATGCACATCAGGCAACCTAGCAAAGGGGAAATTAAAGCAGTCCTTCCAATTATGTATAAAAATATGGTGGCTATTATCTGTGTGCAAGAGTAAAATAATTTTTGCTTAAGAAAAAAGAAAGCACTATTTAAAAAATTAAGATTTGAGTTAGAAATAGATTGAAGTTGTGATTTTTCCTACAATGTTTTTGGCCCAGACATTCAGTGTCAAATTCCAATTTTATCAAAATGTTGGGAACATTCCAGGCGGACACTGACAGGTGTGGCTTCCTTACTTTCTGGATAGAGGTCCCATGGCAAACATAGATGTGATGCTTCCCTACATGGCACAAGACTTTCTCACAATCCTACCTAATTGATCAGAAAATTTAAGAGAAAGATAAAATAAATAAACATTCTTAGACATTGGATTCCTTCCCTTACTCCATAATTAATGAATGCGAATATTATTTTTCGCAAATGCATTGCAAAAAAAAAAAAAAAGCTGAAAAATTGGATTTATTTGTGTGATGCTTAGATATGGCCAGTCTAGAGAAAAGAAGGACTAGGAGTGACATGATAGCAGTATTCCAGTATTTGATGGGCTGCCACAAAGAAGGGGGAGGTCAACTTATTTTTAAAAGTACCAGAAGAAGCAATGGATGGAAATTGGTCAAGAAGAGAAGCAACCTGGAATTAAGGAGAAACTTCCTAACAGTGAGGACAATTAACCAGTGGAACAGCTTGCCTTCAGACCTTGTAGGTGCTTCATCCCTGGAGTTTTGTAAGAAACAAACAAACAAAACAGCCACTTTTCTGGTACAGGGTCTCCTACTTGAGCAGGGGTTGGACTCCAAGGTCCCTTCCAGCTCTATTCTGGTTGACATTGATTCCTTGACTTAACAGCTGCAATGACTTTGATCCTAATTTTTGGTCTCAAATATGATCATAAATCAAGGGATACTTGAACAAGATGCTGTTCCTAATCCCCCATACTTTAATATGGTCCACTAACTAATATTTTGATGTCCTGATTGCACTGCTAAAACCAAAGAGAGTATTTCAGAAGTGATTCCAGCAACTTAGAAAATTAAGTGCCCAATTGCAATTAGTTAAAAGAGCCTGTTAATTTTTTTTAGCCTGTCTGTACCTTCCTGTAACCAATGCCCAAAGACAGAATCTTAAAAAACAAAATATTCTCTTTTGGATGTTATTTTGTGTGAAGGGATGGTGTACACTTCCTATTTTCAGGATTGCTGTGTTCCTGCCAAACCATTGGGGAGGAAATGGTAAGAAAAAAAAAGTCCTTCTCAGGAACCCTATGCTCTCCTGCACTGAAGAAGCGGATGGTTTCACATATTGGATGGACTTTAACAAAGAAAATGTGGTTCCAATTCCAATGGAGCCACAGGGGGACAAACCTCCAATGTACTGAAAGCTAGAGCACTTCTATCACTATGTATGTATGTATGTATGTATGTATGTATATATGTATGTATGTATGTATGTAAAGGTAAAGGTTCCTCTCGCACATACGTGCTAGTCAGTGGTGGGTTTCAAAATTTTTTAGAACCTCTTCTGTAGGTATGGCCTGCTTTGTGGGTGTGGCTTGCCGGCCATGTGACTGGGTGGGAGAGGCTTGACAGTCATGTGACTGGATGGGCATGGCCAACCTGTAAAATGTGGTGAAACTCACTTAACAACGCTCTTGCTTAGCAACCAAAATGTTGGCTCAGAAACTCTGGCATTTGAAGCACGCAAGTCTTAAAGCTGTCAAGTTACAAGACTCTCGCACCCCTAACTCTTTAGAAAAAAAACAACAAGGGGTGTTCAACTTGACAGCTTTAAGACCTGTGGACTTCAACTCCCAGAATTCCTCCTCTCGCTCTTCCTCTTGATGGGCGGAGGGAGGGAGCTGGAACTGGTTCTAAATGGCACTGTAGATTTGTGGAACCTCTTCTATAGAAGAGGTTAGAACTGGCAGGAACCCACCCCTGGTGCTAGTCATCAACAACTCAGTTTCAAAGCCGAAGAGCCAGTGTCTGTCCGAAGATGTCTCCATGGTCATCTGGCTGGCATGACTAAATGCCGAAGGAGCACGGAATGCTGTTACCTTCCCACTAAAGGTGGATCCTACTTTTCTACTTGCATTTTTTCGTGCTTTCGAATTGCTAGGTTGGCAGAAGCTGGGACAAGTAACAGGAGCTCACTCCGTTATGCAGCGCTAGGTATTCAAACTGCCGAACTGCCAACCTTCTGATCAACAAGGCATCTTAGCCACTGAGCCACCCTGTCCCATGTGTGTTGGGGGATGTTGTCATTGTGGATAAATACACTTGGGCTGCAGAAATCCAGATGGCTATAGGATGGCAGCGATAGGTTAACTTTGTATATCTTTTTGCTACTATTTCACATTCAGTCAAAATTTTCCAGCCCAGATGAGATAGCTTAAAAACAGAAATTATTGCAATATAAGTTAATTTACTATAGAGGTTTGATTTGTATCGATGTACACCACCCAAAATCATAAATTATGAATTGAGCAGCCTTGTAAATTTGATAAGACAAACTTAAAGGAAGCCAACTTTTAATATCTGTTATCTTTATGGCTTGCTGTATGTCTTTTGAAGTTATTTTGCTGCTTTATTTTCCTCTTTGCCATTCTAACTTGTCTTTTCTTTTTCATTCCTTTTTCCCCATTGTCTTATTTTTCTTTCTTATTCATTTTCCTCCATTACCCTCCATTTCACCATCTTTAGGGCTACAAAATGTGGCCTGTGAAGCTTATCTTGCCCTCTAGATGGCAGGAAAGAGCTACAGATTTATTTATTTTTTGCTGCCCCCTGCTGTAATCCTGGGGAGTTGCCCAGTTAGGGCCACCTTAATCTTGAAAATGATGCATTGACATTGTCATGATGGTTATGTGGATTTGACTAAATTACTGCATTGCAACCCAGACAAACCATCCTTCCCCTCACAGATTATGAATTATATTAAATAAATTACAATACATTGCAGAGCGCCAGTTTGGTGTAGTGCTTAATGTATCAGGCTAGAAATCAGAAGACTGCGAGTTCTAGCCCTGCCTTAGGCATGAAACCTACTAGGTAACCTTGGACCAGTCATCTTCTTAATCTTAGGGAGAAGGCAAGGAAAAACCACTTCTGGAATCTTGCAAAAATAACTGCAGGGACTTATGCTGGCAGTCACCAATGACTGACTCAAAAGTGTGCGCACCCACACACAAATCTTCATTACAAGATACATTGCTTTCACCTGAATATCTGTACTAGTTCTATGCTTACCACTGGAAGACCTTGATTATAAAAATCTGGAGAACTGAATGGCTGTAGTGGAGATACAGAGAACTTGTAACCTTTTGCTCCCATCCCTTAGGAATCTAGACTGTGGCAGATCTTGTAGACTTGATTCTATTGTAATTTGGTTTCAGAAAAAGCCAATGCATTGAGCAGACATCAGAAACTTCTGGAATCTGAAGTTTGCAAGGGAAGAGGTTTCACCTCCATCAAATCTCTTCGGTAACATAAGCTTCTATGGAACACACTGTTTTTTTTTTTTTTTTAAGTGAATTATATTTCTGGGATTGTGGGTTACTGCTACAACAGCCTTCATGGCAGAAGTAAAAAAAGTCATTTCAGGTTTCGGGTGGGTGTTTTAAAAGGGTTTTTTTTGCCCTTCCTATTTTCTTACAAGGAGATATGACATAAAGCCAGATGCTTTAAATTCCCTTCCTGAGAATCTTCATACTGATTACCATATTGATTGACGATCATGTTATTCAAAGTGGATAACTAAATTCTTTCCCTTTCGATGTATGTTAAAACCTGTACTGAAATGAATTTATTAGTAATTGGGAGGAGAGGGAAAGCATCCTCCATGGGGAATAAATTCCTCTATCTTCATTTTTTTTTTAAATGAATTAACCATCCCATTTGTAGAAAACTAACATGTGGGACTTTCCAAGCATCAGATGCTCAGGGGCAAACATAATCTTTTTGGTTTGGAAACCAGTGTGCCCAGCGAGTGAATTTGGTATGAAATAGTAGCTGGCCTTCCCATGAATGATGTGCTTAGTTCCTCTCCCACTCATTCCCCTTTCCTGCTGAGATAAAATGTACTGACATTGAAATGGAAGCACACCCTCCTGGGGAAAATTAGATACAATTCCCACCTAAATTACAGAGTTTAGTTGTGGTTTCATGTGGAACACTTTTGCCGACAAATTTACCTCTTTCTCTCTTTCTCTGATTGTGTGTGTGTGTGTGTGTGTGCCGGTGTGTGTGCGTGCGTGCGTGTGTTTTTTGTGTATTGTTTGCCATTTTTGTTTTTGTCAGCAAAGGCTGTATACCAGTGGTGGGTTCCTACCAGTTCGGACCGGTTCAGCCAAACCGGTAGTGGTTTGGCGGCCTGGGTCATTGGAACTGACAGCGATCCAGGCCTGCCACATCCCCAAACCGGTTCCCCAATTGGCACCATCAGCATCACCATCTTGTTTTTCAGCTGTGCGCGCAGCGAACTGAGTGAAGCCGCAGTAGTGCTGGTCAGGACCCACCCCTGCTGAATACCCTTCAGAGTGGGTATGCTCTTATTTAGAAAACGGTCCCTTTGAAGTTGTGGCTGATGTACTCAGTATGTGATGGCCTAAACAGAATCTTACATTCTCCCAGTCTGAGCTAATAGTGGCTGCGTTCTTGCCTGTTTCCCCTTTCACTGTAACGTGAACAGTGTGGGCCCAGCCCCAGTTTTAATTGGCGCAGTAGTGTCAGAGTTATTAAAATCATTTGCATCAGCAGAGTTGAAATGCTAGATGGAGATTTTGGGATCCAGTATGGGATCACAAATCTATGATCCCATCTTGTCTCAAAATGAGATCTTTGGTAGTGATATACAAAAAGTAAAAAAAAAAAAAGTAAAAGCAATAGCAACAGCACTCAGACTTATATGCTGCTTCATAGAACTTCAGCCAGCCTTCGGCTGAAGTAGCCTGCAGTACTGCACTCTAACCACTGCACCACCTCTGCTCTATAAACTATAATACATTGATAGCCTGATCTACTGTGGGTATCTCAAAGAAGTTGAATTGCTTTGTTGAAATTACCATTAGAATGCTGTCAGAGCAATCCTCAGCAAGTCTGTACAGATGAAGTAGCAATGAATAGGTTGGGATTTTTTTGTTTGTTTGTAACAGCAAACTGTCTCTGTATACTGGAAAAAATGCCTTTGGGATGGAGACAAATCATTTCCTCAAATATCCTCAGATGAATTCAACTTTCTCATCTTCAGACCTCATAGCCCACCCTCTTGATTCTTTTCTTCACTGGCACTGAAATACAAAAATGCATTTTATTCATGGTGGATTAACTAACCACACCACACACCGCTTTGACAGAAACAACAACTCTGGTAAAAGCAAAGGTGGAGGACTGTGTATTTACACCCATAATAACTGGTGTACTAACAGTAGAGTTGCTTATACACACTGCTCTGCAGACGTGGAATTCTCAACTGTCATTTGTCGGCCATTTTAACTGCCTGGAGAGATTTCTGTTGTAGTTGTCACTGCTGTCTGTGTTCCACCTAATGCAAATGTTGGCACGGCGCTCAGACCAATTTCATTGTAATTTTATTTTATTATATTACAATGACAATAAAGATTATTGTTGTTGTTGTTGTTGTTATTGTTGTTGTTATTGTTGTTGTTGTTATTGTTGTTGTTGTTGTTGTTGTTGTTGTTATTATTATTATTATTATTATTATTATTATTATTATTACTACTATTATTATTATTATTGATAGAAGTTCCCAAAAGATGCAATATGTCTCCTCTTCGGGGAGAGGGGGCGATCTAGAAATCAAATTAAATAAATAAATAAATAAATATGGAGATAAATTCTTTGCATGCTCTTGAGTTAGTCTATAGTTAAACTATTTAAATCTCAAATTTTCAGCATTGGAATGCATGGATTAAAGTATGGATTAGGCCTTTTCATCTGGAGGGCTGTGTGCAGGAAAGGTATATACGCAGATAGTTTACCGCTATAGCAGTGCTGATAAAGCTTAATTTAAAATTGTTACTTTATGTCAATAAACTCCAATGTAAATTTTAATTTGGAGATAGGTCCTCAACTTACAACCACCATTGAGCCCAACATTTCTGTTGGTAAGTGAGACAGTCATTAAGTGATTTTGCCCCATTTTGCAACCTTTCTTGCTACAGTTGTTAAGTGAATCACTGCAGTTGTTAAATTAGTAACACAATTGTGTAGTGAACCTGGCTTCCCCATTGACTTTGCTCCTCAGAAGGTAGCAAAAGGTGATTACTGCAGTTCAGCAGTTCAAATCTCACCAGGCTCCAGTTTGACTCAGCCTTCCATCCTTCCAAGGTGGTTAAAATGAGGACCCAGATTGTTGGGGGGCAATAAGCTGACTCTGTAAACCACTCAGAGAGGGCTGTAAAAGCTCTATGAAGTGGTATATAAGTCTAAGTGCTATTGCTATTGCTATGAGGTATATAAGAATCATATCAATTGATGATGGTCCGGTTTTCATTCATTAGGCTGATTTTATATTCTTTCACATTATGATTAATGATATCCCCTTCTGCAACTTGTTGGAGTGCTCCCAGAACATAGTTACATTTCTAATTTCAGGCTGCTATATACCTGCAGAATCTTAAACTCTCTGAAAACAGGAGCTGTTTTATTTCTGAAAGCTAGAGAAATTGATATTTTTCACACTTTACTGCACAAAGTATACGTTCATTTAATTTCTTCTTGTTTACAGTCCCAGTTCATCATAACACAAGTCAAGCTTCAAGAAGCACCAAAATGGAAAGACATCATTTTAAAAAAATAGACTTGAAACAATTAATAATGAGAAGCATAGAGGTTGTCCGATTAATCTTATGGAAGGAAGATTGTAATGTCTTGGTTAAACACGGCTAAAATTTCTGCTAATTGGATTCATGCCAGCGGTGGTATTCAGCCAGTTCTCTCTGGTTTGCACAAACCAGTAGCGGCGGCTGTGGGAGGCTACACCCACCCTCCCTGACGTAATGCACAAGCACTGCGCATGCATAGAAAGCGATGCACATGCACAGTTGTGGGCACGTGTGAGCGAAACAAGTATGCATGCAAGCTGACATTTGCAAACCGGTAGGAAAGATAAGTGAATCCTACCACTTATGGTCGTGTAATGAGCAATGCGTGAAAAATGGATTTGTATCTGAGTGGAAACACATACAATAGTTGTACAGGAGACTAACATATTTCCATAACAAGTAGAGTCAATTAGAGTCAAAGTAAAAAGTTTGAGCTTTTCATTTTTAATCTTCTTCGCTGGATAATTTATTTTTTAACCTCCTTTTGTCTCTGCAGCTGGTGGTTCATGATTGGCACACCCCAAGCCTGGTTTTCTTTCTGCCTTGATCCAAAATGAATGTGTCGGTGCATCTTTTCCTTCACTGCACGGAAACAAAACAAATATACTGTTCGTACAAATGAATCTTACCCAAGATGCCAACAGATGGCAATATTTTCTCATCCTTGTACAATATGGGGGGGGGGGGTGTTTTCTTCCCTGGCCTATGGGGAAATTAGCATTCCTCTTTTTGTTGCTTTGGAGGTATTTCAGAGACTTTTCTCAAAATGACTTTGATGTAATTTTCATCCCACCTCATCAGTTTCAAACAGCAGTACTATCTATTGTAGCATAGAGTATGCTAACAGTACCTGTTAGTTCCTTTGAGAAACAGCATGTCTGGAACAGTGGTGGGATTAAAATATTTTTACTACAGGTTCTGTGGGCATGGCTTGGTGGGCATGGCAGGGAAAGGATACTGTAAAAATTTCCATTCCCACCTCACTCCAGGGGAAGGATAATGTAAAATCCCCATTTCTTCCCGATCAGCTGGGACTCAGGAGGCAGAGAATAGATGGGAGTGGGGACAATCAGAGGTGATATTAGCCTGTTCTCTGAACTACTCAAAATTTCCACTACTGGTTCTCCAGAACTGGTCAGAACCTGCTGAATACCACCTCTGGTCTGGAAGCATAAGAGTAGGGAGGGAGAGGGAAATTCTAAGCAGCCTTCCTTAAAACGATGTGTTGGATTTCAGATTCCATAATTTGCAGCCCACATGTTGCTAGAGGATGACGGACGTCAGCTGTGTTCTTTTCTTTAATTAAAGCAGTCAATTTAGCCATCTCTGCAAACACCCATCAGCTTTTGCAGCCATTTGATCATTGTGGGAATCGAAGCATCCTTCCATTTTTGGGCATAGAGTGTTCTTGCTGCTGTCAGCATGCACAACATCAAAGTACCAACTTTTTCCCCCTCCAGTGGGTGCGTTTCATCCTGTAAAGTGATAGGGATCTTATTTTGTTTCCTACCTGGATTTGAAGTCATCTTTCATACCACTTTATAAGGCCTTGGTAAGGCCACATTTGGAATACTGCATTCAGTTTTGGTTGCCACGTTGTAGAAAAGATGTGGAGACTCTAGAAAGAGTGCAGAGAAGAGCAACAAAGATGATTAGGGGACTGGAGGCTAACACATATGAAGAACGGTTGCAGGAACTGGGTATGTCTAGTTTAATGAAAAGAAGGACTAGGGGAGACATGATAGAAGTGTTCCAATATCTCAGGAGTTGCCACAAAGAAGAGGGAGTCAAACTATTCTCCAAAGCACCTGAGGGCAGAACAAGAAGCAATGGGTGGAAACTAATCAAGGAGAGAAGCAACTTAGAACTGAGGAGAAATTTCCTGACAATTAGAACAATTAATCAGTGGAACAGCTTCCCTCCAGAAGTTGTGAATGCCCCAACACTGGAAGTCTTTAAGAAGATGTTGGATAGCCATTTGTCTGAAATGGTATAGGGTTTCCTGCCTAGGCAGGGGGTTGGACTAGAAGACCTCCAAGGTCCCTTCCAACTCTGGTATTGTATTGTATTGTATTGTATTAAATTGTATTGTATTGTATTGTATTGAAATCCTATGCTCAAGAAATTCCAGCGCTGCCAATAGATGTGTGAGCATAAGATTTTCACCTTTCAAACTACAATTTGCACACCTTCTCACTTATACGCCTCCCTTCAGCAGTAAACCTACCAGAACTCAGGGATATTTCTAGTTAGGTCTAGGATTCTACTCCTACATACATTTGAAATTCTCCTGATCGCTTTCTCTCTTATCTCCAGAAAGAACAATTAAGGTGACCTGATGAATTTCCTTTCAATTGCAACATGGCACTTCAAAGACAGAAATAGCTGGAAAGAAATATAGAACTCTTTTTTTTTTTTAAAGAAAGGCCATAAAATTGAGACCACCAGAAAAATCAACTCTCTTTCCCCTCATGTAATCATATTTTCATTCTTTTCCCTTTCCCTCAGCACTCCTCCTCCAAGATACTTTAGAAGAGATCTTTTGGTCAAAACTCAGCAGGAAAGGTTGTTGAAAGCTTTGATAGTCAGTGAAGTAGAACACGGATACACAAAGCAATAGCATGCCCCAGTGAAGTCCCTTGTTGGGTGGACCTCCCTCCAATAACAACTAGCCATCATTTTTCATCTATCTGCCCCCCCACCCCGGTCCATAATACCATTGACTCCAACCGCGTCTTGCTCTCCTAGCTGCCCTTTCCAAAGGTTTGCCTAAAGCAAACAGCAGACAGTATTTCCTAGGTGTGCAATGCTTTAAATCACCTTAATCTACCCAATAAAGCATTTGCAGCCAATAAAAATTGCACAGTGGTGCAGCCTTACTTCAAGAAGGATGAATGGTAGAAAACAAAATGGGGCAGGCTTTGTTCCAGCCATGTTGTCTCTGAAGTTCTGCAAAACTTCAGAGGGGAAGGGAAAGCAGTGAACCCTTGGACCACATCTGGAGAACAGGAAAGAAAAATTACCACGTATGCCACACTAGAGCAGCAGGCGACAAATATGACGGCACAACAATAAATGATAAAGTGGTAGAAGCAGAAGAAACTTTAGAAAGAGTCAGGAAGAGGACATAGCTATGCTTTTCTGTGCCTTGGTGTTGTTTTTTTTGCTATTTTATTTTGAGTATTTATATGTTATAACTACACACATTGCACTAAAGACCATTAAGTTAAGAGATCAAATGCTCTGCTTTTGCCTTCTTAGACAATGATTGTCAAATGCTATTGAGTCTTTATATCCCCTGGCTCCAAATTCTTACCACTGGCTTTGACTACTTTGCTCATAGTTAATTCTTGCTGATGGACCTGAAAATCTTACCCGCAATAGCCAAGATTCCTGGTTCTGTAAGTTCTACCAAGCTTCTCAGTTGTTCCAAAAACAAGCTATTGTTAACTGAACACTTTCAAAACAGGACTGAATATTTCGGAATTGAATCTCGTTCTCCGCCCACACACATTTTAGGCTTCTGCTGGCTCACAGGTTCTTTTCCATTTCTTATGCCCTTGAGTACAGGGTGAATGTTTTTGCTTAAGCAGAGACTATTCAGCAAAGCTAAGGAGGAATCAGCTAAATGCCTAAAACAACATTAGCAACAAAAGTTGACTGCTAAGGAATTTTCTTTCATTTCTGCTTAACGAATATGGCCTGCAACTCCTGCATTTTAATTGGTAGTACCCAACCTTACTATCTTTTGCAGTACATGGGACCAGCACAGTGGTGGGTTCTGGATCCCGTTCTAACTGGTACGGTTGGAATGGGCCTGGCGTTGTCTACATGGATGCACGTGATGCGCCCACACGTTGTACGTGACACCTCCTCAAGCCTCTACGATGCTCCAGCTGCTCAGCGGAGCGTCGCCCAGGCACTGTATGCACCATGCGTGTGCGCAGAAGCACCAACGTCTTTAAAGGACAGGTAAGGAGCTCGGGTGGGCAAGGTCAGTACACAGTGCTTTGGGCAGGCTCCAGTACGCCCATACCAGGGTGTACCGCCTACAACCCACCACTGGATCAGCATCAAACCACTGCCAAATACTTTAATTCTGATCAAATTTGCAATGTTTCCTTGATTGGTAAGTGATTACAGGATACAAACAATGATGGATAGATATGAGCCCCTCCAGATGGGAGGAAAACTCTAAGGATCTACTGGACCAGTAAAAGAACAAAATAAACATCTTAATATAAGAACTAGACAGTGATTGAATAACCTTGTCTCCATATTGAAATAACAGGATAGTGTTTCCATTATGCAATTATGAAGCAATTAAGGCTTTCTCAGATATCATTCTCTTTCTACATGTGTTCCCTTTCTCTACTCATTTTCTCTTTCCTCTAATTCAGACCTGTGTAAATTATAGGTCACAGCTCTAGATGGCCTAACACAGGGGTCTCCAACCTTTGCAACTTTAAGTTTGAAGGACTTCAGCTCCCAGACTTCTCTTCTGGCTGGAGAATTCTGGGAGCTGAAGTCCTTCAGACTTAAAGTTGCAAACGTTGGAGACCCCTAGCTTAACAGACCATTATCTTATTGTCTACCTAGGTTTGTATCAAGGCTCAAAAGGCAAGTTGGGAAATACTTTATAAATATTTGTGGGATTTTTAGGAAGCTCATGGCTTTTTCAGCCATTTCTCAGTAGGGCTGGAGATATGTATGAAAGTATGATTCTCTTACTTGGTACTAATTCAAGTGGGTGTAAATTAATCCATTGGTAAATCTAAGTGGCTGAGTCAGTCTCTTCAGGTTTGCCCACATTCTGGAGTGGGATTGTCCTAGCATAGATAGATTTGACTGGATAGAAAGCAGTGCTATCATCTCAGATGATAGGATTATGGAGTCAGCAGGAAGGGACTTCCTAAAAGGGTCCCTAGCTTGTACAAGTTGTGCTACAGTATAGAAGTGTTGATCTCACTGAAAATATCCCTTTATTTTGTAAATGTAGTTATAAGCATTTGGTTTAATTCAGGGAATTAGCAATCTGCTCTATACCTTTCCTTCCATTTTTTTTCTCCTTTTTATTGATTGATATTTTAAATTATGCTAGTTGGGAAAAAAGTGAATGTTAATTCTTGGCTCTATTTCAGAGAATTCAATAGGAACTTTGACACTCATGCATAAAAATTGTGGGCAAGAAAAATTTAAATGAGCAAGAAACCGACAGAACCTTACATAGTAAAAGAATTGCTTAACCTCCTACTGTTGAGCTTCCTTTGCTTAAAACCAGATCATGTCCTCTTATACATGAGAATACTAAGATAAACTCCTTAGCAAACTCGTGACAGTATGAATGGATGTGGAGACGATTGCTGAGATGATGTTCTCTATCTGCTTGCCAGTGGAACTCTTCTGTTAGAGGCAAAGCCTAAGGAGTTGTTGAAAGAGTTTACTCACATCCAGAAAGGAGATGACTAAGCTGAAAAGCTGACATTGTAGAACACACACACACACACACACAATTCTCAAACCAGGCATTTGCCACATGATCCATTTGCTTCCAAGAGCCCATGTGATTCCAATGTGTCTTGTTTGAGTGGGCAGGGATGACTCAGACGTTGGTAAATGTTGCAGACCACACATGACACCTAAGTGGGAGAGGACTATATTTATTTATTTAGCTTGGAAAGAGTGTGCTCCAGAGAGGTGAACATCAAATTGGTGATGACTGTACTTTCTGAATTGGCCAGAACTCTCTCTAAGCTTTCTGGTTGATAAAAGTCTCAATAAAGGAGAACGTTCATAGCTCAGGGTTGAAATGAGGGGTCCTGGGTTGCTTGCTTGTTTTCTTGCAGACATTTCATTGCCTAAATTAGCTAACATTGCCAGTGACAAAAATCTATTTGAAGACAATCTTCTATCACTTGGTCTCAAGGATAGCAAGGATTCCCTAAAAGCTTTATTCCAGGCCGGTGAGCAAAGATTTTGAATGTAAAGTTGATGGAGGTATGCAATCTGCATATATATATGGTATGCAACCATATATATATATATATATATATATATATATATATGGTTGTGTCACAACACCCTGTTAAGCCCCAATTAAGGGAGGAAGCATACTGCTTTCCTTTTCTGCCTTTCGGCTCATCACCAGAGACCATCTAGACAGAAGGCTATGAGTTCCGTTGTGTACTTTTTTTCTAATATGTGTGTTAGGTTTTTGAGCTGATCAATAAACAGGGTGTTAACAGGGCTTAACAGGGTGTTGTGACACAACCATATACTTATCCTCCTGTCTCAGCTGATCATGAAGAGAACCTGGTGGCTTAGTGGCTAAGGCTTCTGCCTAACATGTAATACAGCTCTGGTTCAAATGCCAGTAAGGGTATGGCTATCTGATGAGAGCTAAAAAGCTCGAAATAGATCTATCCTAGCCTCCCTAATTTATTTATTGATCAGCTCAAAAACCTAACGTATGTATGTATGTATGTATGTACCGTATTTGCCGGCGTATAAGACGACTGGGCGTATAAGACGACCCCCCATCATTTCCACTCAAAATATAGAGTTTGTTATATACTCCCCGTATAAGACTACCCCCTCTTCTGCACACCTTCCACACACCAAATAAAACGTTTGACTGCTGGACAAATATCAACAATACAATGACTGAAATTTGTTTCAATCCGTCCCTCATCACCCAATACTTCAAACTCCCGGCAAATTAATCTCTCCACAGGCTACATCACCCTGATTCTACCGATTTCTTGGGGAAAAGGTGCAGAGCAGGCAGAGAAACGGTGAGGAGGGGGGTGGGTGGAAAAGAGCGATCCAAGGCCACATAGGAAAAGCCCCTGCCACCAGCTTCCCGGGAAAGCAACTCACCCACCCTTCCTCCTTTCCCTCCCCCCCTCTTCCACCATATTACCAGGGTTTGGCAAGGGGTGAGGCGGAGAGGGGAGCAGCAGCAGCAGAGGCACCTGCTTGGGCACGACAGCGACAAGATCGCTTGCCTGCTTACTGTCCAGCTCCCACGCTGCTGGTGCCGGGCGGGGGGGGGAGGAGGGATGCTTCCCCGTTCCCCTTGGCAACCAGGCCCTCCACTTCTGGATTCCCTTCCTTTCCTTTCCATTCCTCTCCATTCCTCTCCATTCCTTTCCTTTCCTTCCTTCCATTGCCTCCTTCCCCCTCCCTCCCTTCTTTCCTTCCTTCCCTCTTACCCTCCATCCCTCTTTCTTTTTCTTTCTTTCTCCTTCTCTGTTTCTCTCTCTCTCTCTCCTCCCCCCCCACCCATCTGTCACTCTGTGTGTGTGTGTGTGTGTGTGTGTGTGTGTCTGGGTGTGTGTCTGTTTCCCCCTCTCTCTCTTTCTGTCTCTCTAAGTCTGCCATTCTCTCCCTCCCTCCACCCGGGGAAGCAGCATGTCAGTTGCGGAGGTTATCCCGCAGCGAGCGGACAGAAGACCCAAGCTGCGGCTAGTGCAGGCGAGGAGGAGGGGCCAGCATGTCGACTGGGAAGGTTATCCCGCAGCGGGCGGGCGGGCGAAGGACCCAAGCTGCGTGCTGCCGAAGCCGTCCGGGGCTGGGCGTGCGGCGCCCGGATGGCTTTGGCGGCACGCAGCTTGGGTCCTTCGCCCGCCCGCTGCGGGATAACCTCCCCAGTCGAGATGCTGGCCCCTCCAGGAAGCCCCAGAAGGTGCAGGGCGCTGAGGTGGCCGTCGGAAGGAGGCGTCCTTTCCATTCCTCTCCATTCCTTTCCTTTCCTTCCTTCCATTGCCTCCCTCCCCCTCCCTCCCTTCTTTCCTTCCTTCCCTCTTACCCTCCATCCCTCTTTCTTTTTCTTTCTTTCTTTCCTTCCTTCCTTCTTTCACTGCTCCCTTCCTCCTCCCTCCCCCTTCTTTCTTTCACTCCCTCCCTCCCACCCTCCATTCATCTTTTTTCCTATTTTTCTTTCTTTCTCCTTCTCTGTTTCTCTCTCTCTCTCTCCTCCCCCCCCCCACCCATCTGTCACTCTGTGTGTGTGTGTGTGTGTGTGTGTCTGGGTGTGTGTCTGTTTCCCCCCTCTCTCTTTCTGTCTCTCTAAGTCTGCCTCTCTCCCTCCCTCCACCCGGGGAAGCAGCATGTCAGTTGCGGAGGTTATCCCGCAGCGAGCGGACAGAAGACCCAAGCTGCGGCTAGTGCAGGCGAGGAGGAGGGGCCAGCATGTCGACTGGGAAGGTTATCCCGCCCGCCCGCTGCCGGCATCGGAGTCTCTGCGCGGCTGTGGAGGGTTTCCTCCTTTCCCCTCTCTCTTCTCCCTCTGTGTGTCTGTAGAAAGACGGGGGGGAGGGAATCAGAGTCTAACAGACACACAGAGGGGGAAGAGACAGAGGGGGAAAGAGGAAACCCTCCACAGCCGCGCGGAGACTTGCCGCTTTTCCATGCATGCCTATCTTTTGCACGTCAACCAGTCGGGGCATCTGAGGTCCATACTCAACTGGAGGGCGCCGCGTTGGGGAAGCGCCCCCCCCCAGCCCCGGGGCTTCCCCCTCCCTTCTTTCCCTCGCCTCCTTCCGAGCCAAGGATATCTATTTTCCATGGTGCCGCCGTTCCCTTCTCCGCATGGCCCGAGTGCCTGTTCCTTACTGCGATGATCTCAGCAGCTGCCAGCGCGCCGCCCGGCTCGCCCGCCCATGGCTCTTGCCCGCTCTCCGCCTCGAAAGCCGGGAGGGAAGCCGGGAGGGAAGCGGCATGGAAAAGCGCTTTTCACCGCGGCTTTTCTTGCCCGCTCTCCGCCTCGAAAGCCGGGAGGGAAGCCGGGAGGGAAGCGGCATGGAAAAGCGCTTTTCACCGCGGCTTTTCTTGCCCGCTCTCCGCCTCGAAAGCCGGGAGGGAAGCCGGGAGGGAAGCGGCATGGAAAAGCGCTTTTCCCCACGGCTTTTCTTGCCCGCTCTCCGCCTCGAAAGCCGGGAGGGAAGCCGGGAGGGAAGCGGCATGGAAAAGCGCTTTTCCCCACGGCTTTTCTTGCCCGCTCTCCGCCTCGAAAGCCGCGAGGGAAGCGACCCCCTTCCACGGCATGGAAAAGCGCTTTTCCCCGCGGCTTTTCTTGCCCGCGGGGAAAAGCTTCCCTCCCGGCTTTCGAGGCGGAGAGCGGGCAAGAAAAGCCGCGGGGAAAAGCGCTTTTCCATGCCGCTTCCCTCCTGGCTTCCCTCCCGGCTTCCCTCCCGGCTTTCGAGGCGGAGAGCGGGCAAGAAAAGCCGCGGGGAAAAGCGCTTTTCCATGCCGCTTCCCTCCCGGCTTCCCTCCCGGCTTCCCTCCCGGCTTTCGAGGTGGAGAGCGGGCAAGAAAAGCCGCGGGGAAAAGCGCTTTTCCATGCCGCTTCCCTCCCGGCTTCCCTCCCGGCTTTCGAGGCGGAGAGCGGGCAAGAAAAGCCGCGGGGAAAAGCGCTTTTCCATGCCGCTTCCCTCCCGGCTTCCCTCCCGGCTTTCGAGGCGGAGAGCGGGCAAGAAAAGCCGCGGGGAAAAGCGCTTTTCCATGCCGCTTCCCTCCCGGCTTCCCTCCCGGCTTTCGAGGCGGAGAGCGGACAAGAAAAGCCGCGGGGAAAAGCGCTTTTCCATGCCGCTTCCCTCCCGGCTTCCCTCCCGGCTTCCCTCCCGGCTTTCGAGGCGGAGAGCGGGCAAGAAAAGCCGCGGGGAAAAGGGCTTTTCCATGCCGCTTCCCTCCCGGCTTCCCTCCCGGCTTCCCTCCCGGCTTTCGAGGTGGAGAGCGGGCAAGAAAAGCCGCGGGGAAAAGCGCTTTTCCATGCCGCTTCCCTCCCGGCTTCCCTCCCGGCTTTCGAGGCGGAGAGCGGGCAAGAAAAGCCGCGGGGAAAAGCGCTTTTCCATGCCGCTTCCCTCCCGGCTTCCCTCCCGGCTTTCGAGGCGGAGAGCGGGCAAGAAAAGCCGCGGGGAAAAGCGCTTTTCCATGCCGCTTCCCTCCCGGCTTCCCTCCCGGCTTTCGAGGCGGAGAGCGGGCAAGAAAAGCCGCGGGGAAAAGCGCTTTTCCATGCCGCTTCCCTCCCGGCTTCCCTCCCGGCTTTCGAGGCGGAGAGCGGGCAAGAAAAGCCGCGGGGAAAAGCGCTTTTCCATGCCGCTTCCCTCCCGGCTTCCCTCCCGGCTTCCCTCCCGGCTTTCGAAGCGGAGAGCGCGCAAGAAAAGCCGCGGGGAAAAGCGCTTTTCCATGCCGCTTCCCTCCCGGCTTCCCTCCCGGCTTTCGAGGCGGAGAGCGGGCAAGAAAAGCCACGGGGAAAAGCGCTTTTCCATGCCGCTTCCCTCCCGGCTTCCCTCCCGGCTTTCGAGGCGGAGAGCGGGCAAGAAAAGCCGCGGGGAAAAGCGCTTTTCCATGCCGCTTCCCTCCCGGCTTCCCTCCCGGCTTTCGAGGCGGAGAGCGGGCAAGAAAAGCCGCGGGGAAAAGCGCTTTTCCATGCCGCTTCCCTCCCGGCTTCCCTCCCGGCTTTCGAGGCGGAGAGCGGGCAAGAAAAGCCGCGGGGAAAAGCGCTTTTCCATGCCGCTTCCCTCCCGGCTTCCCTCCCGGCTTTCGAGGCGGAGAGCGGGCAAGAAAAGCCGCGGGGAAAAGCGCTTTTCCATGCCGCTTCCCTCCCGGCTTCCCTCCCGGCTTTCGAGGCGGAGAGCGGGCAAGAAAAGCCGCGGGGAAAAGCGCTTTTCCATGCCGCTTCCCTCCCGGCTTCCCTCCCGGCTTCCCTCCCGGCTTTCGAGGCGGAGAGCGGGCAAGAAAAGCCGCGGGGAAAAGCGCTTTTCCATGCCGCTTCCCTCCCGGCTTCCCTCCCGGCTTTCGAGGCGGAGAGCGGGCAAGAAAAGCCGCGGGGAAAAGCGCTTTTCCATGCCGCTTCCCTCCCGGCTTCCCTCCCGGCTTTCGAGGCGGAGAGCGGGCAAGAAAAGCCGCGGGGAAAAGCGCTTTTCCATGCCGCTTCCCTCCCGGCTTCCCTCCCGGCTTTCGAGGCGGAGAGCGGGCAAGAAAAGCCGCGGGGAAAAGCGCTTTTCCATGCCGCTTCCCTCCCGGCTTTTGAGGCGGAGAGCGGGCAAGAGCCGTGAGCGGGCGAGCCGGGCGGTGCGCTGGGAGCTGCTGAGACCATCGCAGTAAGGAACAGGCGCCCGGGCCATGCGGAGAAGGGAACGGCGGCACCATGGAGAATAGATATCCTTGGCTCGGAAGGAGGCGAGGGAAAGAAGGGAGGGGGCAGCCCCGGGGCTGGGGGGGGCGCTTCCCCAACGCGGCACCCTCCAGTTGAGTATGGACCTCAGATGCCCCGACTGGTTGACATGCAAAAGATAGGCATGCATGGAAAAGCGGCAAGTCTCCGCGGGGCTCTGGACGGCATCCAGGGAGACGAGGAACGTGAAGGGGACCTCGCGGATGACCCGGCGTATAAGACGACCCCCCCATTTGGAGGCATGTTTTTCGGGGCCAAAAAGTCGTCTTATACGCCGGCTAATACGGTATGTATGTATGTATGTATGTATGTATGTATGTATGTATGTATGTACTTGTGTCACAACTCCCTGGTAAGCCCCAATTAAAGGAGGAAACAATCTGCTTTCCTTTTCTGTCTTTCGGCTCTTCACTAGAGACCATGCAGACAGAAAGCTATTAGTTTCATTGTCTTTTGTTTACATGTGTGTTAGGTTTTTGAGCTGATAAATAAATAAACAAAGGAGACTAGGATAGATCTATTTCAAGCTATTTAGCTCTCATCAGCTAGCCATACCCTTACTGGGATTCGAACCAGGGAAGTATTACATGTGAGGCAGTTGTAATTGCCACTAGACGACAGGTTCTTATCCTGATCAGCTATGCCAGGGGAATAAGTATATACTTGTGTCATAACACCCTGGTAAGCCCCAATTAAGGGAGGAAGCAATGTGCTTTCTTTTTCTGCTTTTTGACTCTTCCCCAAGTGGAAGCTTGGGAAGAGGAAAACCATGGAGTTCCTGGAAGGCCTCTGGAGCCTGGGGAAGGCAATTTTTGCCCTCCCAGAGATTCAAGGAAAGCCTCTGGAGCCTGGGGACGGTGAAAACCCTGCCCCTGCCATGGTGCAGGAGGCTCCCCTGCCATGGTGCAGGAGGCTGACAATGGTCACTCCCACTCAGCAACCGGGCAGAGAACCCATTGCTTTGAAGCCCACCCCTGCATATTTCTCTCATCTAGTTTCATGTTGGAAGAGGGAAAGTATGTGAATGAGAATGATAGAGGGAATGAGTGATAAGCAAGAATGGGAGGGGCAGGGAACCTTTGAAACTGCTTCAGACATAATCCAGAGATAAGAGGGGAAAAATTACAAAGAGAAAATGCAGTTGAGTATAAAACAAATAAATCAGTTCATTATTCCTGATGCAAGGACATGCTTATCCAACTTTTTCAAAGTACAGTTAAAAACATAATAGGTGATTACACTTCGATTACACTTCGAATTTAACTTTTTATTACAATTCTGAAATTGATGGGTTTACATCAATAAAATAAATACTGTAAAAATAAAATGACTTGGAATCAGTGACATCAAATCCTAATTCGGGAATGGACAACCTTTTCAAAAGGCTTCATAAAATAATATGTGATCATGCATATGCTAAGGATTTTTTTTTTAACATGAGAACAGTGAATACTTTAATTCTGAAGTGAGATTGGAGGTGTCTGTCATGTGAGAACACTAACATCTTGGGACATTTGGTAGTAGACCATGGCTTAGTACGTTTTAGATCATGATTTTATTTTTACACGTGAATATGTAATTGTGAGGTCTGCAGTCTCCGCTATCTATCTAAAATTCTTGGTATATATTGTTATATAAAATGTTTTTTTAGTCATTTAAAAAACATTTTTAAACGTGTTAAAAATGTTTAAAAACAAAATTCCAGTAACAACTTTTATATGTACTGAAGAATTTGGCCAATTTTAGCTGGCAAATAGGTTCCCAGATTCAATCGAAAGGAATTATTTTGGTATACTGTATTTATTTTTATTCCATGTTTATTATTTTGTCTAATAACTCCAGGTGGCAAATGTATCAAATAGTCCTTCCTCCCCTTTTTTTCCCCTCACAACAACAACCACAACCACCCTTTAAAATGGGTTGGGCTGAGGGAGAGTGAATGGCCCAAAGTCACCCAACTGGCTTTCATGCCTGAGAGAATTCTAGAACACCCAGGCTCCTGGTTTTTAGCCTCATGCCTTCAACTCTAGACCACTCACCTATATGTATATTGGTGTGTATGTGATCCCTGGCACATTAGGTTGTTTAAGCCTAACTTGGAATGGTATTGATCTGTCCCAACATCCACCCTGGCCGTGGAAACCTTTACAAACTGTCCAGAGTAAGCAAAAGAGAAAAACTAACGTGTGGCGTAACTGGAGGATGGATTTGTAGCAGCTAAAAATAATTTTTTTAACTAAACAGCTCCTCAGCTCCTTCAATCCCATGAGCAATAGTTACATCTGAATGGTCATCCTTTCTTCCAGAAGGCAGCTTCCTATTGCCTCTCAGTCTATCTAGACAGGTCACGGAGAATAAAAAGGAGCAAGCAACCATGCAGTGAATCTTGAGTTTCTAACAATACTTGTTTGTTTTAAAATGCAACAAGCAAATGATAATGCAAATAATGTGATCTGCAATCTGCCCTATCCACTTCTTGAGACAATTTTAATACATGAAAAATCTGGTCTCTATTTTAGAAGATAAGTCTGAAATTTTGTTATTGTGATTGAAAATTTGTGGCATTCACTTTGGCATTACATGGGTCTAAAATCCAAACAGGATGAAGGGCATTATTTGTTGAATTGAATATATAAAGAACAAAACTTTTGGAGAGGGAGGGAGAATGAGAGAGAATTAAAGTAGTATTGAAAGGATTTCATTTAATGACGTGTAGCTCTCTTGTTAGCTCAGAAAGCCAATCTTAATCAAAGATGTTTTAAAAGGCATACAAAGGCATCTAATACACACTCATGCATAAATGTACATACGTACCATGCATACATATAGTACACACCTATTGTTGTTGATCAAGGCCAGTGCTGCAGATATAATACTGAATAAATTTATTCACTGAATAAATAAAACTGCCATGTTAGCTCTGTTGGGCTGATTTCACTAGAGGTTTTATACATTTATTATTGTTCCTGGCTCATTCACACATTCAGTGTATCAATAAAGAGGCTATAGTTACCTGAGTGACATAAAACAGTAATGCCCTCCTTCAAATCCAGCTTATCTCTTGCTGACTTCCAAGTTGTGCCCATGTAGAATTCTTGGCAGAAAGACAGAAATAGTTTGCCACTGCCCTCTTCTGGAACATTCCTTGGTTTCCCTGTTTAGCTTACAGCCTGGAGTTCCCTAGAGGTCTCTCATCAAAGCACTAACCAAGCTCATTCCAAAGGGTCATTTCCAAGGCCAGACAAGATCAACCAGGCTCTGAAATTTGCTGAGACACCCAAGAATGAATCTGTATGAATTAACCAAAACTTTGCCCAGGATTTCTGCATCCCTACGCATTATTATTGCTTAATAATGAGAAAGATCCTGTTACTTGTCTCAGCTTCTGCCAACCTAGTGGTTAGAAAGCATGTAAAAATGCAAGTAGAAAAATAGGAACCACCTTTGCTGGGAAGGTAACAGTGTTCCGTGCACCTTCGGCATTTAGTCATGCCGGCCACATGACCACAAAGACGACTTTGGACAGTGCTGGCTCTTCGGCTTTGAAATGGAGATGAGCACCACCCACTAGAGTCAGGAACAACTAGCACATATGTGCGAGGGGAACCTTTACCTTCACCTTAAACATTATTATTGTTTTTTAAAAGCTGTATATTTCCATAGGCTGTAGTTATAGATATATTTAAAGATCTGACCTGCTGCTGTGGCCTAGAGGGGGAGCTCTCGCCTCCCAATCAGGAGGTTGTGAGTTCAATCCTAGGTAGAGGCAGATGTAGGGTCTCCAGCTTGGGCAGGGGGTTGGACTAGATGACTTGCAAGGTCCCTTCCAACTCTGTTAATCTGTTATCTTATTTACTTCCCCAGAGAAAGAGATCCTTTCTCTACTTTATATTACCATTTAAAAATGGAAACAAATTGAGGGTTATATTCTCATGCCTACATTTTTTAATCCTTCATGTTGGCCGTGTTTCTGTATGTATTTGCATAGGATGATGTGATGGAAATCCACGTTTTAATACACATTAAAATATATATACGAAAAACAGTTTCCATTTGTTACTTTTTTTTTAGACTGCTTCTGTTCCTGCTGCTTATGACTAAGCACGGGTCATTAAAATCACATTTTCCACTCCACCCATATTTATCAATAACCTGTTACCAGTTTACTCAATACCTCCCTCCACTCTTCCCCTCCCCCCGACTCCCACAAAATGAAGAGACTTCCAGACTGACACATATGACAGTAATGTAGAACTTCTAGCTTTAGGCAAAACTGAGGACAAAACATATGAAATATTCCGAGATGGGCTCAGACACAGTATTATTTTTATTTGATGGGAAGGAAGAACATCAGGAGCCAAAATAAGGACCAGATTTATCTGAAATGCCCCAAAGGAATGGTGTTCCCTGGTTTCCCACTATGGTCACCCCACCAAGCCCTGGAGTTGGATATCATGCTCTGCACTTCTACAGAACATAGGTAGTCCTGAAGGGGAAGGGAAACCATTCTGTGATTGACAAGATCCCCTGAGGCATCTTCTTCATAAGCATGGATGTAAAGACATTGATCACAGTTAGATCAACAACTCAACTAAACAGGTAGAATTAGCTGGTTTGAGCTTAGCTATTGAGTAGATGGAGGCACTCTGGGTCCATCAGGGCCCCTCTTGGGGAGCACATCTCTGGTAGGCTGGCTATTGAAACATACTTATCACACACACACACACACACACACACACAGGGGAGAGGGAGAGAGAGAGGGAGGGAGGGAGGGTGGAGAGAGGGAGAGAGGGGGGAGGGGGGAGAGAGGGAGAGAGGGGGGAGGGAGGGAGAGGTCTGTCCAGAAAATGACCAGCACCTTTGCTACTGATGTACTGTCTCTTTAGACCCTTACCATAGCCAGCACAGCAAGGTTAGCTATAAAAGCTATGTTAAGAGACAGCTGGGGGTGGTGTAGTATGTAGGAGAGAGAAGAAAGTGTGTTTGTATGTGGAAATAAAGCAGCTCAAAAGATAATTTTCTAGCAAAATTCACAAGGAGTAGGAATAGGACTAATAAGGAGGATGAGTTGGAGTAGCAGTAGTAGAAGCAGTGGGGAAAAGAGTGGAGCAGCGAAGAGCAATGAGTAATAACTGTGAATTCTTGTTTGTGTGTTTTCTAGAGATTTGTGCTGTTGTTGGCTCTTTTGTGTTTGGAGCTCACCGTATTTTGTATACTCTAAAGCAGGGCTGTCAAACTCATGTCAAGGTAGCGTCACATGACATATCGGGACTTTTACCCCCTTCGCTAAACCGGGCATGGGATTGGCCAGTGCATGACTCAGCTGGCCCACGAGCCACTGGTATGACAGCCCTGCTCTAAAGAACCTATGACACAATTGGAAGAGTTACACTTATTATTAGCATACAGCTTTGCATTGTTACCTTCTGCTATACTCCATTTTTTTCTCCCCTAATCCCATGTATAAGTAATGATACTGTATACTATAATATAGGTAAAGGTTCCCCGCGCACATATGTGTTAGTCATTCCCGACTCTAGGGGGAGGTGCTCATCGCCGTTTCAAAGCCAAAAAGCCAGCGCTGTCTAAAGACATCTCCATGGTCATATGATGGCATGACTTAATGCTGAAGGCGCAAGGAACTCTGTGACCTTCCCACCAAAGGTGGCCCCGATTTTTCTACTTGCATTTGCACATGCTGCTACGTTGGCAGAAGCGGGGACAAGTAACGGGAGCTCACTCCGTTACATGGCACTAGGGATTCAAATCACCAAACTGCCAACCTTTCTGATCGGCAAGGTCAGCATCTTAGTCACTGAGCCACCACGTCCCATGATACTATAATATAACTCTTGTCAATAGTGGAACAATGTGGGACGCACACTTCTAGCTCTAAATCAATCTACTGATATATGAGTTCAGGGATTCAATTAGGCTGCTACATTAAGATCTACCTTTCCCAACAAATGGCATAGTTGTCACAATGCCCTCCAGCAAAGGACACACTTGACATATTGGTGTCAAAGGTCATGGTGTGTGAACTGGATGCGATATGCATAGTGTTGGAATTTAACTTTGCTCCAGATTGGTAAAATTTGATTTGCACCAATTCTATATTGCTCAATGAGTCCAATGTGCCTAACAGTGAGTGTTGAAAGAGGGTTTCTGAGAAGCTTCGGAGTGAAAAAAAACAAACACAATATCAATACAATACAATACAATACAATACAATACAATACAATACAATACAATACAATACAATACCAGAGTTGGAAGGTACCTTGGAGGTCTTCTAGTCCAACCCCCTGCGTGGGCAGGAGCCCTATACCATTTCAGACCAATGGCTATCTAACATCTTTTTAAAGACTTCCAGGTTTGGGGCATTCACAACTTCTGGAGGCAAGCTGTTCCAGAGGTTAATTATTCTAACTGTCAGGAAATTTCTCCTTAGTTCTAAGTTGCTTCTCTCCTTGATTAGTTTCCACCCATTGCTTCTTGTCCTGCCCCCAGGTGCCTTGGAGAATAGTTTGGCTCCCTCTTCTTTGTGGCACCCTCTGAGATATCGGAACACTGCTATCATGTCTCCCCTGGTCCTTCTCTTCATCAAACTAGACATACCCAGCTCCTGCAACCGTTCTTCATATGTTTTAGTCTCCAGTTCCCTAATCATCTTGGTTGCTCTTCTCTGCACTCTTTCCCAGAGGCGTAGCGTGGGGGGTGCAGGGGGTGCCGGCCGCACCGGGCGCAACATCTGGGGGGGCGCACTCGCACTCGCAGCTCTCTGCCCCTGCCTGGCTCACTCACTCTCTCTACAGTGCTGGCTGTGCGAATCCGATCCGAGCTGCCGGGTCGCCGCCCACTGTGGAGGGGGGGGTGCATACTCAAAGCTGTAAGGGGTGTATTCAACTGTTGAATACACCCCTTACAGCTTTGAGTACGCTCCTATCTAGGGGATACTATCCCGAGAATTAGCTCCTTCACCCTATATTTTGCGGCGGAGGGGAAGAATTCCCGTTAAAAAGAAGGAAAAGGGAAAGTTTCCCTTTCTCTCCTTTAAAGTTAGTTCCCGCAGATGCTGCAACCATGGACCCCAACACTTCCTTGCCACGCGGGCACCTCGTTGCTAAAACTGTAGAGATATATTGACTGTCGCCCGATGGTCTTTCTCGTGGGCAAAGCAAAGGGCACCACTGCTACAGCAGCCCTTTCCCGAAAAAGCCAAACTCGGGAGTGTCTAAAGTTGCGGCGGCGGCGGCGGCAAAGACGAAGACGAGAACTCCGCTCGGCTTCGGTTCCACCCAAGCCTTGCTTGGCTCCGGCCAGGAAACGGCTTCGCTGCTCCTCAGTGCTCATGTGCGGGCCCTCGAAAGGAAGGCGGCCGAGGGAAAGGCTTCGCACATGCTCAGAAGGGTCGAGTCGCCGTCCCTCCGGGCTGGGGCGGCTGGCAGCGTTAGGTGAGGTGGCCGCCTCAGGAGCGGAGGGTGCCCCCCTCGTGTTGTCATGCCGACTCCTCGCCGCTGCCATCCTTCAAGCCCGCGTGAGAGTGCTGGCAGCGGCGGCTGAGGCAAATGCCTCGGCTGCCGCCGCTCTGAACGACACTCGGCGGCTCCAGCCTCTTTAACAAAAGGATTCGGCGGCAGAAAGGTGGGAGAAGCAGGACGCTGCGCGCGGGGCGCCCAGAGGCAGCAGCAGCAGCAGTGGGGCACGCAAATTACTTGCCTTGCCCCGGGTGCTGACAACCCACGCTACGCCACTGCTCTTTCCAGAGTCTCCACGTCTTTTCTACATCGTGGCGACCAAAACTGTATGCAGTATTCCAAGTGTGGCCTTACCAAGGCATTATACCAGATATAATACCAGATATATATCAGATGTAACGAAGATTGTCTAGACCAGGGGTCTGCAAAGTTGGCTCTTTTAAGACAGGTGGACTTCAACTCCCAGAATCCCCCAGCCAGCATAGCTGGCTAGGGAATTCTGGGAGTTGAAATCCACCCATCTTAAAAGAGCCAACTTTGCAGACCCCTGGTCTAGACAATCAGGCGGTAATATTTATTGAGGCTGTAGGACAAAAACTAGTGAAGGTAGCAAGTTTCTATTAAATGTGGCGTGCTTTGGATTGCATCCACACATACCTCTGTACTCCTTCAATTTTTATTCTAAATCGGATGCTAATGTAATTTAAGAAAAGAAAAGACGGGCTTTCATTGCATCTGAAGGGAACACCGATGCCTTCCAAAAACTGTCATGCCGCCCAAGTCATCTTTAGAATCTTCATTAGCCATACCACTTAAGGAGTCCATGTTTCGTATGGTCAATGGAGAGATTAAATAGGCTGGAGCAAATTCAATTAGAAGAAAATTTGATATCAAATCTGCTATTCTTTCCAGCTAGTGGTAGCTTCTGGCAAAGAGACGGGAAGGTAGTTTGCACCAAGGAGGAAAGCCAGGAGGAAACATGCTTCAAACTTTGGATTTCGCTTTGCTTGGGGAGGGCTGGGGGGGGGCGTTCATCAGACACATCGTTGTTTTTAGCATTTGGTCCTATGAAAATGATCTGCTACCCGTCGTCCAAAAACTTCAACTCGCTCAATTGATTTTGAGATAATGTCTCAGTATTTAATAAAAGAGCCATGCAAATCAACGTAGACAAATGCAGTGATAAAATTACCAAGGGAGACCGAACTATTGGTATGGCACGCACGAGTGTGTGCATGCACACACACCACACCACATCAGATCAGTTGTGTTGCAGTCAACTTTTGTTTTGACCTGAAATTTTATGAAGAAAAGTTACTTTGACTTATTCTTTGCTTGGAATGCCAATGTTATAGCAAATTATAGCTATACATACTCTCTAGCTTTATTTGGAACTTTAACCAATTTTAATTCTGTTTCTTAATCCATTCTTTTATTTGTATATTTATATGGTTTTATTAATAGGGGCGTGGTGGCTCAGTGGCTAAGGTGCTGAGCTTGTCGATCAGAATTGTCAGCAGTTCGGCAGTTCAAATCCCTAGCTCCGCAGAATGGAGTGAGCTCCCGTTACTTGTCCCAGCTTCTGCCAACCTAGCAGTTCAAAAGCACATTAAAAAATGCAAGTAGAAAAGTAGGAACCACCTTTGGTGGGAAGTTAACAGTGTTCCGTGCACTTTTGGCATTTAGTCATGCTGGCCACATGACCACGGAGATGTCTTTGGACAGCGCTGGCTCTTTGGCTTTGAAATGGAGATGAGCACCACCCCTTAGAGTTGAGACCGACTGGCATGTATGTGCGAAAGGAACCTTTATCTTAAATCGCTCATAATCATTCAGGTAAGATGGGTTGTCTTCTTTATTTCCTCTTTTACCACTTTGGGTGTCAAGGGAGATACAAAGTTTTGTTTCTTGCTCTTAACAATCAATGAAGGTTAATTCATGCTATTGCAGTGTGTCTTTGATGTTGTCTCTCCATCTCCTTCTGGATCCACCCAATGGATAGTATGTTACCAGATGAGTAGTGTAGAAATTTAATAAGTAAATGGCTTCAGAAAATGTTGGGATGGAAGTAGGAGAGTGGGAGAGCAAGAAGTGATACCAGGGCAATAACTTAAGCCACTCCAACCAATGAGCAGCCTTTTATAACATGTAAGAGAAACTGGCGGTGACCATACGCAATGTTAAAATTCAGACAGCATCGTCTGGTACCGACGGATGGTTTCCATATGTGCTGGGCTGCAACTTCCATCGCTCCCACCCAGGGTTCATGCTGCCTGGCTATTACAGGAGGTATAGTCCTATCCGTATGCCAAGGACCAGGTTGAAGAAGGCTACTCAGTTGCTATAGAACCACAGAACTGAGAGATTAGATCTTCATCAAGAAACCTAAACACTGCAAGCAGCTGAAGAGGCTGAGAACTTTGTACTTGCCAATTGGCTAAAAATGTTTTTGGATTAAAAAAAAAATAGCGTATTGATGTTGGGTTGCTGCAACCGGCTGCGATTTCTCCATTCTGTTTTAGACAGTTTTGTGTGAAAAACCCTGGGGGCTTGTTTTGTGGTCAAAAAGGTTGGCTTAGAACAACCAAAAACATTCAAGTGAATAAACAAACAAACAAACAAAAAACCCTCTGTGTTTCTGTTTCTAAAAAATGCACCATTTACATTGACTGTGGTCCAGTTCCCGCCACCTATTTTCATGGAATTTATTCATTGCAAATGAGAACAGTACATGTGGCTTCACTAGCTTGATGGTGCAGCATTACCTACTGCAGGTGGATACAGAATGGGACCCTGGGCCAAACAAATCATGAATTTGTGTGGGATTATGTGCGCGGGCAATTCTGGGTGCCCCAAGGCATTTCCACGTAACACCACTCCTGCGCGAGCTGCACTGGCTGCCTGTGGTCTTCCGGGTGCGCTTCAAGGTGCTGACTACCATCTTTAAAGCGCTCCATGGCACGGGACCTAGCTATCTGCGAGATCGCATCCTACCCCATACATCCCTCTGACTGATTCGCTCCAACAGAGAGGGACTTCTCCGGGTGCTGTCCAGTAGCCAATGCCAGCGGGCGACGCCCAGGGGAAGGGCCTTCTCTGTGGCGGGCCCAGCTCTATGGAACAACCTACCCCCTCAGGACAACCACGGACCTCCGTGCCTTCCGACAAAAGCTCAAGACTTATCTATTCCAACTGGCCGGCCTGGCCTAACCTACCTTCCAGCCTCTCAGTCTGAACATTTAAATTGTTTTAATTGGGTTTTTAAGGGGTTTAGTTTTTAGTATTTTGGGTTTTTAGCGCAGGGATAAATTAATCTGATTTTATATATATTTATGATGTATTTATGTTTGTATGTTTTTAATTCCCCTGTGCACCGCCCCGAGTCCCTTCGGGGAGAGGGAGTGGTCTACAAATTAAATTTATTATTATTATTATTATTATCATTATTGATGGGGAAAAGGTAGGTCTCACGTCTTCAGATATAGTCTCCTCTTTAAAATATTGCTATGCAATTCATCTGGCTGTTCCCAGAGTCTGCTACTTAAGAAGTGCACACTTTGTTTTGATACCATATACATACATACATGCATGCATGCATACATACATACATACATGCATACATACAATGTGGTTCTGGAATATCCTGGGTTGTTCAACCTCTCCTGAGGAAATGTAGTTTCTTTGGTTTGAACACTGGATGACAAAAATTTGCTGGGAAAAGGGTTAGTAGATATTCAAAGGCTAAAGACGCTAGAAACATCTGTCAGAAAGTTACATCCTGATTTCTTTTTTTTAATTTGTTTATATTTTTATACCGCCCTACTCCCGAAGGGCTTAGGGCCGTGTACAGCCAAAATAAAACACAGATATGCAAAAGTTAAAACAATTTAAAAACATATTAAATAAATTTGCCTATAATAAAGTTAAAAGCCAAACAAACCCAATTAAAATTAATAAAATTTGTATTTACGCCAGCCCGGCTTGTTGAAAAAGAAAAAATTTAAGAGCATGGCAGAAGGTGCATAGGCCAGGGATAATTCGTAAATCTGGGGGCAATTCGTTCCAGAGGACAGGTGCTCCCACAGAGAAGGTGCTCCCCCTGGGTGTTGCCAGTAGACATTGTTTAGCTGACGGCACCATGAGGAGACCCTCTATGGGAGCGTACTGGCCGGTGGGAGGCTCTCGGTGGCAGAAGGCACAGATTTTTGAATGGATATGTGTCTTTGCCAATGTTATATGGCGTTATTTCACAGAATAATTCTATTGAATATGAAAGGCTGCAAATTCCTTTAGTTGGAATCATTCTCAAGAAAAAATAACACTCTTTGAAGCAGTCTGGCCCAAATCTCTGAATTTTCTAGTACTTGACTGAGCACGTTGGTTTTCCTGAAGTACATTTTGCCATGAGCTCTTCTCCGTCAAGTTGGACATGTCCTTTCCTGCCTCTGATAATTCCCAGAGATTGAACAACCTGAGGAAAAGGAGAGAACTTTTAAAAAATAGTTCAGGAGTAGATTATTGACATTTAGTCAACTAGAAATGTGCCAAGGGCTGTTAGACCATGCCTGAAGAGATTTAAAGGAATCTGGGTAGCCAACAAGAAGAAACACCAGATGAAATTTGCTCTAAGAGTCCTCTAATGGGGGCCTGGCATCTCCTACAATATTGTATCTTTCTGTACACTTTGTCCCGAAATCTCCACGCTGCATCAATTTTCCCACAGAACCCAGAAAGTGAAACGCTGAATATTCACACTGCATCTAGAAGCAGGAATAAAACCTCCAAATTTTAATCAACAAACAGAATGTGAGAATGTTGGGTTCTGAAGAACTGCATTGTTCTTTGTCATTTGATTTGTGTGTGTGTGAGGTGGATTAATATTAGTAATTAGAAATGAAAGTTCATACCACAATTACAAAGGGAAGAGCAAAGAAAATCAAGCTACTTAAAAGGAATAAATATAAATAAATGGATTAGACAAACTGGTGGTTGAGGCTATTTGACAGAAATGGGTTCTATCTGACAGATTTTCTAATATTTGAAAATAGTGTACCCAAGCCACTTGTCTGAAATGGTATAGAGTGCTTGCTTTGGAGTTCTCTACGTTAATGTATAAATTGGCCTGTGCTAACGGCATAGCTATGTGGACTTTATGATGATTTCTGGAGCTCATCACAGGGCATCAAAGAGATAAACTGTCCATCTTATGAGCAGTTGAGGGAATCAAGACATCAGGAGCCAAACCTTATTTCGCATTTCCTGTATTTCTTCCATTACATGAAAATTGAGATGATAGTTGATGTTAATTTCCCCCTTTTTAATAGCTTCTGGTGAAGTACCTTTTCCTACTCCCATCTTGACAAAACGCTCAATCACTGGAATTTTTAAAGAAGAACGTGGACAGCCACTTGTCTGCAATGGTATAGGGTCTCCTGCTTGAGCAGGGGGCTGGACTAAAAGAACTCTAAGGTCATTCCAGTTTCTATACTATTCTATTCTATTCTATTCTATTCTTTGACTAAACTGTGAGCATTCTGGACCATTTATAGTTCTCTCTGCTGAAAGCTGTGGCCCACAGATACTGGTTTTCTCAGACAATCTCTTCATTGTTGAAAGTTGACTTGCTGCCTTGCAAATTTGCTCAATGACACCCTCACTATTCCCAGGCCTTTGCTTGTAATCAAAACCAGTTTGAGGCTAATCGCTGGCTTAAAATGTAGCTCCGGGAGCAAATTAATCGAAGCATTTATTTTCATTTGATAAACTGTTTTTAATTCTTTCCGAGGTGAGACCTAAATGCACAATTTCCCAAAGAAAGGAGTTTTTAATGATTAGCTCATAAATAACTAAATCGACATCGGGCATCTTGATCTGCTTCTGCCAACTCACTGTCACACCAGAGTATAAAATGATTTTGTGATACGGATAGAAACTAACCCCACTCCTATTGAATCGATGCCAACATCATTCCCCATTTATAAGCAGAATTATGTTCACTATATGTTCCTGCTATGTCAGGGGCCTTTAAAGGGAACATTGTAGCAGTATACAAATAGCTGGATATATATCAAATGAGTTGAGGTTTTTTTTTTAAAAAAAGACAAAAAACAACACTGTTCTAACCTTTCAAAATCTGATAACCATATGTATTTTTCTACGAAGCAATGATGCCTGTTTCATAGCCCTTAGTTTCATGGCTAAATAATAGATATATTTATGATTTGAGCTGGGAAAATATTGAATGGATTTGCATGATTTAAAAAAGCACTTCAGGTTGCAGATAAATCAGACCAGAAAATGGTCATTCTGCCGCCCCCCACCCCCCACCCAACAAACCCGAACCAGAATAAATAATTTTTAAATCAAATTTCATGACCGGGGAAGAAAAAAAATAGGGGTAGGTAAAGCTGTCAGCCATCCGTTCAATCATTTCGCAATTATTTCCAAAAGGTTTAAGTTCATTTTATCCTGCTTATATGTCAAGTTAAGCAAAGCAGAGAAGAGGCTGCTTGAAAATCAGTATGTATGTTCATACATCCTGTATTTCTTCCAACAGACTCCTTTTCTATGTCCTTTTCCAAATGTAGAGACTTTTGAATTGTTATTCAAAAATGATTTTTTTTTTCTTGATAGGATGCATTTTTATTGGGACATTAGGGGAAGCAGAAAACTGGACAATGATCTGACAGGCTTTTTAAATTTGTGTCATGAGCCATCAGAGATAGGCCTGCTATCTGAATTTATCTTCCTGATCCAGTTCTCTTGTTTATTCTAGCACAGGAGTTGTGTGGCAAAGGAGTAAAAGGAACGAAGATCGCTTTTTAAAAGCCTGCAATGCCTTCTACCCACCATCTAGTTCAAGAGACACAGAAGAGGCAGACCGAGTCAATTCTCCAACCATGAAGCCCAGACTAAAATAAGAATGCTGGTAGATGGCTTGTTTATATAGAGCCTAGCCCGGCATTTTCCTTTGAGTGGTTGGTTGGTAAATAAATACAAAGCAGCCTGTCAGGAGAGAATATGTTTGTGGTTGTTTCTCATGATTCAGTGGGTTCTTGAGTTTGGGGCATGTCTGGCCAGGGGCGAGGTGCCTTTGACCTGCCAGATGTTGCCAGACTGCAATACCCATTAGCAGCTGTGCCATTGCCAATGATTGGGTGATTGGTGGGCGTTCAAGTCATACAAATCTGGAAGGCCAAAGATGCTTTCCATTTCTGGAGAAAAGATCATAGCGTATGGTAAGTGATTAGCTACCATTATACTTAGCTTCTTTATTAAGATAGTAGATGAACAAAGTATGCCCTACAGATTCAGCCTGCTCAACTTTGGATGCCATTGGATGCTGAAGCCTTAGCTCAGATTCAGCGCTTGAATATTAGCTGTACTCACTGTAATGTCCATGAGTCAGTATAAGAGAGCTAGTTTGGTGTAATGATGAAGGTGCTGGTCTAGAAATCAGAAGGCTGTGAGTTCTAGTCCCACCTTAGCCTCCAAAGCCAGCTGGGTGACTTTCTCTCTCTCTCCCAAGTCAACCCACTTCACAGGATTGTTGTTATGGGAAAAATAGGAGGAAAGCATATTAAATATATTCATTTCCTTGTATGTTACCTAAAAAGTAATAAAGTCAGGATAAAAATGTAAGAAATAAAAAAATAAAAATGAGACATGGGAATATCAAAGTGTTGTCATCAAATAAAGAAAAAGTGAACCACATTAATACCTTTTTAAAAGGTGTTTTTTTGCTGAATCCTTTGAAATTTAGAAAGCGAGAGGCTGTACCAGAATGCCGATGTAATGTACAAGAGACACGCTTACAAGTTGCCTTTTAATTGGAGTGGTTTGTTTGTTTCTTCTCTGATCAAACACCCCCCTTTGCAGCCCCATAGCAAAAGAATATACGATTCAATTTACTAATTTAATGGTAGCGATCATCTTATTAAACAGCTAACCCAATGGATATGTTCCTGACCATGACAGATACAAAGTGTTATTATACTCCATTCAAAAATTAAGATATGATTCAGCCACTTTGCTATTTGTACTAGCAACACAGTACTTTATCCATTCCAAGTGGTTCATTTTACAATGTTTTGGAAAATGTAACCATGTGTCCCTTGAAACTTGAAATATATCAAAAATCTGGATGCAAGATTTAATATTTTAATACTTCCAAAGTGTTGACTCTGTAATCTCTTGCAGCAAATCAATAACCAGAAAGAATCCTCTGGCACCTCAAAGAATAATTTTCTTTAATTATAACATAATTGTTCATGAATCATCTCCACAAATAAGAAAAGAATTGGCCTTTGAGACCTAATTATATCCATCTGAAACACCTAATTTTATAAATGTCAAGAAAAGTAAAGGTATTAAAATATTAAAACACTGCACTGGTTGGGCCTTAACAGGAAGTGATGGCAGATTAGGTTAGTTTAATTTTGTTTTTTTTCTGATCTTGCTCAGGATTATCCTGCAATGTAGCTGTTAAATTGCTGGTGCTTATAAAACTCACTAACGTTTCACTAAACCATATATGTTCTAATTGTTTTTAATTTATTACACATTGCTCTGAAACGTTCCCTGCTTTATGGCTTGCCTTTTAATACCAGAAAATGGGTATAAAAAGGAATAAATAAAGCTACCCATAAATTGTTGTGGTCATTAAGTGACAGTGTCTGATTTTACAACCTTTTGAAGTGAACCAATGTTCACTTCAGTGTTTAGCAATAGATTATTTTTTTTTTGCTGGAAACCAGAAGTAAATACTAAAAACTGGCCAAAAAAAGTGATATGAAAATTGTGGTCACGTGTCCATGGAACACTACAAATAGCTGTAAAGGTGAGTGGTTTACCAAATACCCAAATGGGAGTCACATGATCAGGGGGAGGGGTGTGGCTATTGAAACTTCAAAATCGAGAGCAGAGTTGGGAGGGACCTTGGAGGTCATCTAGTCCAACCCCCTGCCCAGGCAGGAAGCCCTATACTATTTCAGACACATGGCTATCCAACATCTTCTTAAAGACTTCCAGGGTTGGGGCATTCACAACTTCTGGAGGCAAGCTGTTCCACTGGTTAATTGTTCTGTCAGGAAATTTCTCTTCAGTTCTAAGTTGCTTCTCTCCTTGATTAGCTTCCATCCATTGCTTCTTGTTCTTCCCTCAGGTGCTTTGGAGAATAGTTTGACTTCCTCTTCTTTGTGGCAGCCTCGGAGATATCGGAAGACTGCTATTACGTCTCTCCTAGTCCTTTTTTTCATTAAACTAGACATACCCAGTTCCTGCAACTGTTCTTCATATGTTTTAGCCTCCAGTGCCCCAATCATCTTTGTTCCTCTTCTCTGCACTCTTTCTAGAGTCTCCACATCTTTTCTACATCATGGCGACCAAAACTGAATGCAGTATTTCAAGTGTGGCCTTACCTTATAAAGTGGTATTAACACTTCACGTGATCTTGATTCCATCCCTCTGTTTATGCAGCCTAGAACTGTGTTGGCTTTTTTGGCAGCTGCTGCACACTGCTGGCTCATATTTAAATGATTATCGACTAGGATTCAAAGATCCCTCTCACAGTTGCTACTATTGAGCAAAGTACCACCTATACTGTACCTGTGCATTTGGTTTTTCTTGCCTAAATGTCGAACCTTACTTTTTTCACAATTGAATTTCATTTTGTTAGATAGTGCCCAATGTTCAAGTTTGTCAAGATCCTTCTGTATCTTAAGCCTATCTTCTGGAGTGTTGGCTATTCCTGCCAGCTTGGTGTCATCTGCAAAGTTGATGAGTTCCCCATTTATCCCCTCATCCAAATCATTGATGAAAATGTTGAACAGTACTGGGCCTAAAACAGAGCCTTGTGGTACTCCACTGCATACTTCCCTCCATGTAGATGCAGTTCCATTGAGGACTACATGTTGAGTGTGCTTGGTCAGCCAGTTGCGAATCCATCTGGTGGTGATGCTGTCTAACCCGTATTTTTTTACTTTATTTAATAATAATAATAATAATAATTTAATTTTATATCCCGCTCTCTCTCCCCAAGGGGACTCGAGGCGGGGCACAGGCAATTAAAAATACAAATAAGACCATCGACAAATACAAAATACAAAATACAAAATTAAAAGTGAATTAAATTGATCCTGCGCTAAAACCCATAAACTAAACTAAAAATTACCCCTAAAACCCCTAACCTAAAAAGAGACTACCCAAGGCCGGCCAGGCGAAAAAAGTGTGTCTTTAATTTTAAGCAGAAGGAGCGGAGGTCCGTGGTTGTCCTGATATCGGGGGGAAGGTCGTTCCAGAGGGCTGGGCCCGCCACAGAGAAGGCCCTTCCCCTGGGCGTCGCCCGCTGACAAAGTCTAGTGGACGGCACCCGGAGAAGTCCCTCTCTGTGGGAGCGAATCGGCCGTGAGGATGTATGGGGCAGGATCCGATCCCGCAGGTAGCTAGGTCCCGAGCCATGGAGCGCTTTAAAGATGATAATTAACACCTTGAAGCGCACCCGGAAGACGACAGGTAGCCAGTGCAGCTCGCGCAAGAGCGGTGTTACGTGGGCAAACCTAGAGGTGCCCATAATTGCTCGCGCGGCTGCGTTCTGGACCAACTGAAGCCTCCGGGTGCACCTCAAGGGGAGCCCCATGTAGAGAGAGTTGCAATAATCCAGTCGGGTTGTCACGAGAGCATGAGTGACTGTGCGAAGGGCGTCCCGATCCAATAGGGGGCGCAACTGGCGTACCAGGCGAACCTGGTAAAACGCCCTCCTGGCCACGGCTGTCACTTGATCTTCCATGGACAGCCGGGTATCCAGGAGGACACCCAAGTTGCGCGCCCCATCCACAGGGGCAAGATGTTCGCCCCCTATGGCCAGAGATGGAATCATCTGGTTGAATCGGGCAGCCGGAAACCACAGCCACTCGGTCTTGGTCGGGTTGAGCCTGAGTCCGTTACTTCCCATCCAGATCCGCACGGCTTCCAGGCACTGGCACATCACCGCTACGGCATCGTTGGGGTGGTTTGGGGTAGATATATACAGCTGAGTATCATCAGCGTAGAGATGATGCTCTACCCCAAAACCACGGATGATCTCGCCCAGCGGCTTCATATATGTGTTGAACAGGAGGGGCGAGAGGACCGACCCCTGAGGTTATGGTCTACTTTATCAAATGCCTTGCTGAAGTGAGTGAAGTCCAAGTAAATTATATCAACAGCATTCCTCTGGTCCACTGATTTTGTCACTTTGTCAAAGAATGCAATTAGATTCGTCTGGCATGATCTGTTTTTGACAAACCCATGTTGGCTTTTGGCTATTACTTTGTTTACTTCTAGGTGTTTGCTAATTCGTTGCTTAATTATCTTTTCCACAATCTTCCCTTGTATTGAGGTCAGGCTGATGGGTCTATAGTTTCCTGGATCTATTTTTTTTCCTTTTTTGAAGATGGGAACCACATCAGCTCTTTTCCAGTCTTTTGGCAGTTCCCTGGTGCTCCAGGATCTCTGAAAGATATAGTTCAGTGGTATATATACTTCACACCTGTCTGCAGTTGACTGCAAAACTGAGAGGAAATTGTGCAGACGCTGTCCACCCCCAGATCTATTCCCCTTCCATGTGATTTTTGGGATCCATGCAGGTTTTAAGTTGTGCCTGGAAAACATAGCAACATCTGGAACTATCCTAACCATTGCTTTCAGAATTATCATCATCACTACTGGGATGTTCCTATAAATTTGCAGCAATAGCTTGCTTTGGTTATCGGATGCAATCTAGACCAGCTCTCATTGCAAGGAAAAGAGTACAGAACTTAAAAGAGTATGAATTAATGTAATAAATGATCCAGAAAATTTTTTAAACTGATGACTGGTCCAAAATCACTTACTGGTTTTATTCACTAATTGTTAGGCAAAATCAAAAACAAATTTAAAGGGAAAGGTGGGGGGAGAGACTATTTCTTAAAGAAACAGGAAATATATCCATGTTTTTAATTTTGCAAAAGTTTTGGACTTTCCATTTTTAGAGGTCTCTATTAAATCAGAAAATATCAGACCTGGGATCCAAAAAGTCACACTGAGGGGGCGTTTCCGTTTTGACCCTCTAATAAGTACCAGTCCTGGTACTCAGTGGGTTTTTGATGTGGCATGAATGGCTATGGTGAAAACAGAAAGGAAGGGAAGCCAGGATGTGCATGGGCTTCAACTGGACGACTTTGCAGTTTTCCTAATGGCACAAACCCAGCCAAATCTGACCTCTGGTGTTAGGCCAGGCCCAACGTGGATAGGTCTGCGGTGCTGGAAATTGCCTCAATTTCCCACACATAGGTGGGAGGTGTGGGTGAATCCCACTTCGTATTGGGAGAAAGCCTGCTAATAGTGTAAGACATATTGCATATTGTAAGGATAGAGTGAAGCTCAGATTTTGCAGGAATAGAAAGGTGCTGGAATTAAAAATCCTTAAAAATCTCAGGAAGGGAAACTGCATCGCCCATTTCCATCTTCCAGCCTTCTGTATTTATACTTACAGAAATAAAATTGAAAATATCTAATAATATTGAAAGAGGCGGTGGTGAGGCCCCTCCTCAAGAAGCCATCCCTGGACCCGGCTCTGTTAGAGAACTATCGTCCCGTCTCCAACCTTCACTTTTTAGTGAAGGTTGTTGAGAGTGTGGTGGCTCAACAGTTTCCCCGTCACCTGGAGGAAGTTGATTATCTAGACCCGCGCCAGTCCGGCTTCCGGCCCGGGCACAGCACTGAGACGGCATTGGTCGCGTTGGTGGATGATCTCTGGAGGGCACGGGATAGAGGTTGTTCCTCTATCCTTGTCCTATTAGATCTCTCAGCGGCTTTCGATACCATCGACCATGGTATCTTATTGCACCGATTGGGGGGGTTGTGGCTGAGAGGCACCGTTCTACGGTGGTTCACGTCCTACCTCTCTGGTCGGTCGCAATGGGTGTTGGCAGGAGGGCAGAGGTCGTCCCCGAGGCCCCTCACATGTGGGGTTCCTCAGGGGTCGGTCCTCTCGCCACTCCTGTTCAACACCTACATGAAGCCGCTGGGCGAGATCATCCGTGGTTTTGGGGTGGAATACCATCTGTACGCTGATGACACTCAGTTGTACATATCCACCCCAAACCACCCCAACGATGCCGTCGAGGTGCTGTCCCGGTGTCTGGAGGCCGTACGGATCTGGATGGGTAGTAACAAACTCAGGCTCAACCCGTCCAAGACCGAGTGGCTGTGGTTTCCGGCACCCCGGTTCAGCCAGATAAATCCAACTCTGGCCATTGGGGGCGAACAACTGGCCCCCGTGGAGAGGGCGCGCAACTTGGGCGTCCTCCTGGATTCCCGGCTGTCCATGGAGGACCATGTGGCGGCTGTGGCCAGGGGGGCGTTCTATCAGGTACGCCTGATACGCCAGTTGCGCCCCTTACTGGACTGGGGAGCCCTTCGCACAGTCACTCAAGCACTTGTGACGTCCCGGCTGGATTACTGTAATGCTCTCTACATGGGGCTTCCCTTGAGGTGCACTCGAAAGCTACAGTTAGTACAGAATGCGGCCGCGCGGGTGATTATGGGTGCCCCAAGGCAAACCCACGTAACACCTCTCCTGCGCGAGCTGCACTGGCTGCCTGTGACCTTTCGAGTGCGCTTCAAGGTACTGATGACCATCTTTAAATCGCTCCATGGCTCGGGGCCTACCTATATACGAGACCGCCTCCTGCCCCATACATCCCTTCGTCCGATCCGCTCCCACAGAGAGGGTCTTCTTCGGGTGCCGTCGGCCGGGCAATGCCGGTTGGCGACACCCAGAGGAAGGGCCTTCTCTGTGGCGGGCCCGGCCCTCTGGAACGACCTACCCCCCCGACCTTCGCACAATCTTGGACCTCCGCCTCTTCCGCCAACGTCTTAAGACGTACTTATTCCAACAAGACGGCCTAGGATAGCCCCCCGTTTCTGACGTTTTAAGGAAATTTGTAATTTGGTAGGGTTTTTAATATTGGGTTTTTAGCACGGGGTAATGAATTTAATTACATTTTAATTGATATTTATTGTATTTTTGTGTTTTTAAGATGCCTGTGCGCCGCCCTGGGTCCTAACAAGGAGAAGGGCGGGGTATAAATTTAATAAAATAAAAATAAATAATAAATAATAACAAAAATACATTTTTTTAAAAAGGGATGAAAATGTTTAATGATCTTTTCGCCACGATGTAGAAAAGATGTGGAGACTCTAGAAAGAGTGCAAAGAAGAGCAACAAAGATGATTAGGGGACTGGAGGCTAAAACATATGAGGAACCGGTTGCAGGAATTGGGTTCTGCCCTCAGGTGCTTTGGAAAATAGTTTGACTCCCAGAAGAGCGAGTCAAACTATTTTCCAAAGCACCTGAGGGCAGAACAAGAAGCAATGGGTGGAAACTAATCAAGGAGAGAAGCAACTTAGAACTGAGGAGAAATTTCCTGACAGTTAGAACAATTAACCAGTGGAACAGCTTGCCTCCAGAAGTTGTGAATGCCCCAACCCTGGAAGTCTTTAAGAAGATGTTGAATAGCCATGTGTCTGAAATGGTATAGGGTTTCCTGCCTGGGCAGGGGGTTGGACTAGAAGACCTCCAAGGTCCCTTCCAACTCTGCTATTGTATTGTATTGTTTAGATTTGCTAATTGTATACCCTCATTTGTCTCCTTATATATACAAGTCACTTGACCATTCAAAATTACGATGGACCCCTTCCACAAAAAAGTATTTATGACTCGATTTTGAAGTTTCAATAGCCACACCCCTCCCCCTGGTCATGTGACTCCCATTTGGGTATTTGGTAAACCACTCAACTTTACAGCTATTTGCAGTGTTCCATGGACATGTGACCACAATTTTCATCTCTCTTTTTTTGGCCAGTTTTTAGTATTTACTTCTGGTTTCCAGCAAAAAAATAATAATTATATTGGATAGAATAGATTTGCTAAACAACTGCCTGGTTCACTTCAAAAGGTTGTAAAATCAGACACAGTCGCTTAATGACCACAACAATTTATGACCGTAATTCCAGGTCAATTACAGTTGTAAATTGAGGACTACTTGTATTTCAAATATTTGCCAACTCCCATCACAGAAGTACTACATATATAATGCTGCAAACACTTCTGGATCCTGTGACTGCCTCCTGAATCTTGAGTCCTCTTGAGTTTTTTGGATTTGCCAAACTTTTAATTTCATTGTACAAGGTGCAATGACAATAAAGTAAACTTAAATTTAAGCTTAAATCTAATGAATTAACAAGAGTAAACCTCAGTAGCAATCATTTTCTTTTGTAGTCTAGCTCTGCGGCCTAGTTTGTCCTTTGGCTGCTTCTTCTTTGCGTTCTGGAAATTCAGGAGGCGCTTATTGTGAATCCTGGGGTCAGACTAGATGGTCTTAAGATGTTGGAAGCTCTATGAATCAGATGAAATCTGTTGACACCACTTTGTGTTGCTTAAGTCTGGGATAGATGCCACTCCAAACATGCTGCAGGCAACGGAAAGTGGGTGTTGGTCGGTTATCTGAGACACATCTCCTTGCATTTCATAATAACTGCCTTTCAGGAAGAGAGGGCTAATTAAAATGATTCCCAGCATCATGTTTTCAAAACACAGAGGAAGATTTTTAAAAAGGCAAGAGGGGCGATCAAAACTCTTTTGCTCAGGCCACGCAGAAGGAAGATCTGTAAGCACAACTTGAAAGGTTTTGTTTGAATCCTAGCAATAACATGAATCGAGGCAGTGCTATCTGTTAATTAAAGCATCCATGCGTGTTAAGTAAAATTCAGTGATTCTTCTCAGGTTGCAGGAATTAAAAGCCAATTTCCTTTTTTTCCTCCCCCGCCCCCCCCACTTCTAAGTTTCTTTACACTGCACATCAAAACCTTGCAGTTTGACACTGACTTCTTATGAATGCACACTTGTTTTCTAAATGACAGCACGGATAAGGACACCATATTAGTGTTAGTAAAAATGTAAAATTCATGGTTGTATATATGTGTGCATGCAAGCAAGCATATGTGCACCTGTTCTTGTATTATCATTTTTAGTGTTCTGAAATTTACCATCATATATAGCAATAGAATATCACTTAGATTATATACTGAACCTCTTCACTGTGTTTTACAGCCGTCTCTAAGCGGTTTACAGAGTCAAAATATTGCCCCGCCACAATCTGGGTCTTCATTTTATGTATCTCAGAAGGATGGAAGGCTCGATGAACCTTGAGCCAGTGAGAATCGAACTGCTGTCTGTCTGCAGAATAACCAGTGCAATAACCACTGAGCCACCGTGGCTATTATTATATTGTGTTATGTTGTTATGTTATGTAATATGTTATTATTCGATGATGATGATGATGATGATGATGATGATGATGATGATGATGATGATGATGATGGTGATGGTGATGAAGATGATTTGCAAAGGAGAAAAAAAATGGTGGTTTTATGAGTAATTATATTTCTCCTGTCTCACCATCCAAAGTGACTCTGGGTGACATTTCATGTATAATTGCTTCCTGTGTATCTGTTTCCTCACTGATTTCCCTGTCTACAGTTAAATCCCAAAGAAAATCATCCTGAGGAGACTCCCCCCTCCCCTCCAGTTCAGGAAACAAGGACAGCTAGAGAAAATACAGCATGGGAGGAAGACATGACACAAACTGAAAATAAGTAAACCCAGCATCACCATGCTCTGCCATCTTGGATCTATAAATGAAACTCAAAAACACAGGTAGAAATGCTGAAGAAATTTTGAAGTGCTTTGAGAAGAAGGAAGGAAAAAGAAGAAGCCACTTTGGAGGAAAAGAAAACATGGGAAGTTGAAAAGCAGATAGCGTGTTTGCGTCTCACCAAGCCATGATTTGTTTAGGCAAGTTTATTGAATAAACCATATTTTGTTAGATTTGTACAACATATTACAATGGGTTGGCTTGAACAATACACTAAGGCAGGCAATCAACATATCAACATATATGTAGATATATATTAATATAAATACGTATGTACCATATTTTTCGGAGTATAAGACGCACCTTTTTTCCTCTAAAAAGAGGCTGAAAATCTGGGTGCGTCTTATACATCGAATACAGCATTTTTTTGCCTCCATAAACCCTACCCTCTTCACCAAAATGCCTGTGCCTAGCCTTATGGAGGCTTCCAGAGAGCTCCTGGGGGCTGGGGAGGGCAGAAATTAGCCTAAATCAGGTCGTTTTTTGCTCCCCCAGCCCCCAGCAGCATTCTATAAGCCTCCATAGGGCTATGCATGCAATTTATTTGACACAAAAATGGCCCATTTTCGTGATAAATGGGGCGGATTTTTTGCTCATTTTTCATTCCCCCCCCCGGAGCACTTTGCAAGCCCCCACAAGGCTAGTCATGCTTTTTATTTGAAGAAAAATGGCCCTGTTTTTGCAGAGAAACTAGCAGTTTTGGGGAGGTTTGCAGTGCAAAAACACTTTCGGAAAGCTCTTTCGGAAGGCTCTTTAACTGTTTCTATGCCAGGAGAAACAAAGTCTTAAGGTTTGTCAGCGATTTCCTTCTCTAGGACATGGATAAATACACCTGGAAACATTCCTTCCTTAACAAGGTAAATTTTTTTTAAAAAAAATTGTGATCTACCTCAAATTATACACAAAATACTAAATACACCTTCATGTGTGTGCATGTTCAAGTATGCTGGAACATGTGTGCAATTTGGCTAGTCTGCATATTTTTATGGTAACCAGACTGTGCTGAGCCTGTTGGGGGTGCCCTGACTGGACATGCCAACAGTACACAGTCCTAAAGGTTCAGGCACTGGACAGGCTATCTTTAACTCAACCTAACCTGGACGACTCTAAAGTACTGCAAAGCTAACCTTAATGACACGTAGGGGGTCTGTCTAACCGAGAGCTTATTTTGGCAACGCCTTGCAAAGAACTTTTTTTTACCTTGAAACATTGTTCAAACATTGTTCTCAGTTAATCCTGCAGACACATATTTCTTCATCACCACATGAGCAAACAGAGGAGGGAGCAAATCCTGAGGCCGACATTTAAAAGGGAAGACAAAGAAAGGTTAAATAAGCAAAACATATAAATGGTGTCTGAAGGACTGCACGTGCTTGAATGCGCTCTTTGGCCACTCTCGGCTAATACTGGCAGGAAAATATTGCTTTTCATAATTTATCTAATTTCCTGCTCCCTCCTTACATTAGCATCTTGTATATCGGTTCCTGGTTCAAGCTTTGTTTGGAAATGCCAAGCCTGTCTTCCCCCATGGAGAGGCATTCTTGACATATAACATCTGCCAGTCACTCACCATGTTTATTGCCGTAACATTTCAATTTTGAACACCCTTGGGAGCTCTTCCCCGGTACTTAATTATATCCTATATATCAGGGGTCTCCAACCTTTGCAACTTTAAGTCTGAAGGACTTCAGCTCCCAGACTTCTCCAGCCAGCTTTGCTGGCTGGAGAATTCTGGGAGCTGAAGTCCTTCAGACTTAAAGTTGCAAAGGTTGGAGACCCCTGCTATACATAATGTAAAAGGTCATAATCTGTGTTTCACTGTCACTGTCATAGATTGCCTATTCTGCCCTAGAATGGATATTACACTTCTTAGGTTGGATCCTATCTGTGCTGGCTGTATATGGATCCCAACATACCTCCTTTCTACTAATTCAGCTCTGGCGATGAGCTAATTATTATTTATTTAAGGATGCATTCGATTTACCACCTACCATTCTTTTGCACAAGTCAAAACAGGGTGCATAATGCTCTCGTCTCCTATTTTCTTCACAACAAAAACTTGTTGAGATATATTGGGATAAGTGAGACAAATTAGCCCAATATTTCAGAAAACTATGTATCAGTGTACTATGTTTCCCCAAAAATAAGACAGGGTCTTGTTTTTTTGACCCCCGAAATAAGCACTTGGGCTTATTTTCGGGGAGATCTTATTGTTTTTGAGGTGCAGGAGGCAGCGAGCATGGTCACCTCATGGCTGCTGCTGTGTTGCAATATTTTTGGGTAGGGCTTATTTTTTGGGTAGGGCTTATTTTAGTGCATGTGCTCAAAAGCCAAATTGGACTTATTATCCAGGGAAGTCTTATTTTTCAGAGAAACAGGATAGATTTCCATCACCAGTATCTATTGGGCATTGTTGAGCTTTCAGGGTTTGGTGACTGTGGTCTAGACATCAGAGTTCCTGACATTTCACCAATATCTGTGGCTGGCAACTTTAGAAGCAAGCCATTGTGCTATATAGACCCAAGGCAATTGAGCCAGGACTGTCTTTATAGCCGAGTGACCTGACATCTAATGTTACTTAGCCCCAAGGGAATAGCACGATAGGTATGCTTCTATGTACAGGTTTCTGCAGTGGCAGCTTTTTACATGTACCAGCTTGGATTACAATCCAAGCAGGATAACAGGTTATTTTTTAAAAGAAATGCAGCCAAATGTGATGAGCTGGACAAATTCTTATTGCAAATAAGCTAAATAGAAATGTTGGCAGCATCTCTAGGGGCTGCTGGTCTGCTCTGTACCCTGGAATGAACCCAGCCCAAAGACCCTCCCACGGAGTGCCAAAGGCACATTTGAGAAGGAGAAGAAAAGAAAACTATCCCTGATTTACATCTTAGGTAAACAGGCACTTCATCAGGTGACTATATTTCCAACATTCCTCCCACTGCTTTTGTTAAGGGCGTCTGGTCTCATTTGTACTGCACTTTAGCTCCTGATCACCTCTTTAGAAATGCCAACAAATCCGAGGTTGGATCAAGTTTAGGGATTTTCATCCAGGGCGGACTGTTTCAAAAGATTTACCAGTGAGGTTTCCCCTTAAATACAGTTCAGCCTGTAGTAGGACTTCACTACTCAGAGTTTGCTATGAAGGACCCATTGCTGCATATATCCCAGTCTTTGGTTTTGGATGATGTGTGATTGGCATTCTAAACCAGCATGAGTTAGTTAGTTATCTAGACCCACGCCAGTCCAGCTTCCGACACGGTCACAGTACCGAGACGGCATTGGTCGCGTTCGTGGATGATCTCTGGAGGGCGCAGGATAGGGGATGTTCCTCTATCCTAGTCCTATTAGACCTCTCAGCGGCTTTTGATACCATCGACCATGGTATCCTATTACACCGACTCGGGGGGTTGGGGGTGAGAGGCAGCGTATTACGGTGGTTCTCGTCCTACCTCTCTGGTCGGTCGCAATGTGTGTTGGCAGGGGGGCAGAGGTCGGCCTCGAGGCCCCTCTTATATGGGGTTCCCCAGGGGTCGGTCCTCTCGCCTCTCCTGTTCAACACCTATATGAACCCGCTGGGCAAGATCATCCGTGGTTTTGGGGTGGGATACCACCTGTACACTGATGATACTCAGTTGTACATATCCACCCCAGACCACCCCAACGATGCCACCAATTTGGGTGTCCTCCTGGATTCCCGGCTGTCCATGGAGAATCATGTGACGGCCGTGGCCAGGGGGGCATTCTATCAGGTACGCTTGATACACCAATTGCGCCCCTTACTGGACCGGGTTGCCCTCAAGCACTCGTGACGTCCCGGCTTGACTACTGTAATGCTCTCTACATGGGGCTCCCCTTGAGGTGCACTCGAAGGTTACAGTTAGTCCAGAATGCGGCCGCGCGGGTGATCATGGAAGCCTCTAGGCATTCCCACATAACATCTCTCCTGCGCGAGCTACACTGGCTACCTGTGGCCTTTCGGGTGCGCTTCAAGGTGTTGACGACCATCTTCAAAGCGCTCCATGGCTCGGGGCCTAGTTATATGCGAGACCATCTTCTGCCCCATACATCCCTTCGACCGATCCGCTCCCACAGAGAGGGCCTTCTCAGGGTGCCATCAGCCGGGCAATGCCGGTTGGTGACACCCAGGGGAAGGGCCTTCTCTGTGGCGGGCCCTACCCTCTGGAACGACCTGCCCCCCGAACTGCGCACCATCTCAGACCTTCGCCTCTTCCGCCAGCGTCTTAAAATGCACCTATTCCAACAAGCCAGCCTAGCATAACCTCCCGTTCTTGACTGTTTTTAGATAGATTTTAATTAGGGGGATTTTACACTATTTTAGCACACGGCATGGGTTTAATAGTTTTTTAAAAATTTGTATTTTTGTATATTTGTATTGTTTTTAAATTTCTTGTGCGCCTCCCTGGGTCCTTTTTTAGGAGAAGGTGCGGGGTATAAATTTGAATAAATTAAATTAAATTAAATTAAATGGCTGCCAAGTCGAGTAGGATTCAGTTGGTCTCTGGCATTGTGGCAGAATTTGGAGCTACAGTAGGGAGTAGAATTAAAATTCTGTCTAACCTGGAATCCTTGTGGAAGAAGAAGCAACAGAGAGCTCACATCTCCCTCCGTTCCCAATAATCCTTGAGTTTTACCTGGTTGTTCCTAAGAGAGTGTAGTTAACCTGGCTAGATTCTTGTAAATAAGCAAGTGAGCAATAAGAAACTATTCTGATCAGCTCACAGTGTCCTTCTGTTTCCTTCGGTCTGACAGACGTGTATTGATAGAACTCTGACACAAGTTGGAATTTGCAGCTCTAATTCTTACAAACAACTAATTTGATTACTTTATTGGCTCTATACCAAAGCTTTATTCTGCAAAAACTGAGGCTGCCACTGCATGAGTCAAGGGGAGATTTTGTGTTTGATTTCTGCTTATTCTTGTTTTGGAGTTCTCTGATACTGAATCTGACAGGGACCACGCTCTATTTGTATTTTTAATTGAGTTTTTAATGAACTTTTAAAAAGATTGCATTTTTAATTAGGCAATTAGCAAATAATGTTAATAAATAAATAAACAGGTCTCCATCTGGATTAGCCAAAGGCAAAACATAGAGACATAGAAAACTGTTGGCAGAAAAAGACTCAATGGTCCACCACATACTCCCTTTCATAGTTTGCTTTTATTTTATTTTATTTTAATTATTTTATTTTATTATTTTATTTTTTAAATGTTTGTCAGATGATTGACATGTGTTTACCCCAAGTGTCGTTAAACTCAGTTACTGATGATTGACCCACTACCCCCACTAGAAGCTGGTTCCAAGCCTCCACAACTCTTTCGGTGAAGTAATGCTTTCCAACTTTCCTTCTGAACCCTCCTATCAGTTTGAGGTTATGTCCCCATGTTCTGGATTATTGCTTTATATTGAAAATACTGCCGTCTAGAACTTTAATTCACAACTTTAATACATTTCAAGGTTTCAATTGTGTATGTCCCCCCCCCCCTTTTCCTTTCTGTCCTCCAGGTTGTACATATTCAGCTTCTCTAACCTCTCTTCTAATCCCTAGGTACCAAATAATTGAGGCCTTGGAACTCTGGTGCTGGAGAAGACTCTTGCAAGTCCCTTGGACTGCAAGGTGATCAAACTGGTCAGTCCTAGAGGAGATCAATCCTGACTGCTCCTTAGAAGGCCAGATCCTGAAGATGAGACTCAAATACTTTGGCCATCAAATGAGAAGAGAAGGACTCACTGGAGAAGAGCCTAATGCTGGGAAAGATTGAGGGCAAAAGAAGAAGGGAATGACAGAGAATGAGGTGGCTGGATGGAGTCACTGAAGCAGTTGGTGTGAGCTTAAATGGACTCCAGATGATGGGAGAGGACAGGAAGGCCTGGAGGAATGTCGTCCATGGAGTCACGATGGGTCGGACACGACTTTGCAACTAACAACAACAACAATCTCTCCTGATGTTTTGTCCCTCAGACCTGGGTTCACTTTTGTTGCTTGTCTCTGGACTTGCTCAGTCTTATCAATATCTTTTTTTTAAGTGAGGTCTCCAGAACTGGACACATGGGGGTCTGACTAAAGTCTTATGGGATTAGCAGCTATAGGACTTCCCAGTTTAGAGTGATGCTGATCGACAGTTTTCTCTGCTTGTTAACTCTTTTATGTTGTTCCCTTTGCTGTAGAATTGATACGCTGCTATATCGGGTTCTCCATCCTGGGGAGATTTGAATTAGGAAAACTGTACTGGGAAAAAGATTGATTACTGGACCCTTACTGGACCAGGCTGCCCTTCGCACAGTCACTCAGGCCCTCGTGACGTCCCGACTCGACTACTGTAATGCTCTCTACATGGGGCTTCCCTTGAGGTGCACTCGAAAGCTACAGTTAGTGCAGAATGCAGCCGCGCGGGTGATTACGGGAGCCCCTAGCGCACCCGAAAGACCACAGGAAGCCAGTGCAGCTCGTGCAGGATTGGTCCTGCGCGAGCTGCACTGGCTTCCTGTGGTCTTTCGGGTGCGCTTCAAGGTCCTGATGACCATATTCAAAGCGCTCCATGGCTCGGGACCTAGCTACATGCGAGACCGTCTCCTGCCCCATACGTCCCTTAGACCGATACGCTACCACAGAGAGGGCCTTCTCAGGGTACCGTCAGCCGGACAATGCCGACTGGCGACACCCAGGGGAAGGGCCTTCTCTGTGGGGGGCCCTGCCCTGTGGAACGACCTACCCCCTGAACTCCGTACCATTACTGACCTCCACCTCTTCCGCCAGTGTTTAAAAACACATTTGTTTCATCAAGCCGGCCTTGCATTGCCTCCGCTGTTGACTAGTTTAGATAGTTTTAAAATGGGGGGTTTTAATTGGTTTTAGCATAGGATTTCATATTTAATAGGCTTTTTAAATTTTATATTTTTGTATTGTTCTGTATATTTTTAATTTTCCTGTGCGCCGCCCTGGGTCCTTTTGGAGAAGGGTGGGATATAAATCGAATAAAATAAATAAATAAAAATAAATAAATGATTTACTTCCCCAGTGCTGTAACTATTACCTATATCATTGGGGCTGGTAGACTTTTTTTTTTAAAAAAAGAAAAGTCCTTTAGATCAGGGGTCCCCAACCCCCGGTCCGCGGACCGGTGCTGGTCCATGGCTTGATAGGAACCGGGCCACAGGGCCGGAGAGGAGGAGGAGGGAGGATGGGCTCATGCCATTGGGGGCCCTAGAGGGGTGAGTGAGCTGACTCACACACACCCCGCGTGCGCATGCGCCGCCTGTTCCTCTACGCCGGCCGGTCCGCGGAATTTTCTTTAAAATGAAACCGGTCCCTGGTGCAAAAAAGGTTGGGGACCCCTGCTTTAGATGAGCTCCCGCTATGCCAGACAACTCATATACCAACTTTTCCTTCTATAGCACAACTCCTTACCACCCCTTTTCCTCTGCTGGGAGGCACAAATTGTTGAAAGTGAACGTTTGCTGTCACAAACTCAATAACAGATGCTTGAGGGGACAAGACGACAGTATTTGTCGCAAAACAATTAAGAGCAGTTTTGCTCGCATCATTCTCCTTTGGGCCACGACTCCCAGACGTTTTGAGTTAAAGAAAGAAAGAAAAAAAAGCAAGCCAAAAAGTGGAGAAGAGAGGTGGAAATGTGGAAGTGCCTAATTCTCTGCAGGATTTATATTATTTATACGGTAAGTGTTTGCCCTCGATCGAACAGAAACCAATTTGGCTTTATCCTACCTTACATTGCAAAGGAAATGCAGCAAAACCAAACAATCATCAGCCTGACGGTCATTGCATTGAAAAGACTTTCATTTTATCCTTTTACTCAGCAGGACCAATTGTGATTTTTATGCTCCAGGAAAGTTTCCTCTTAAATTTTATGTCTTGCATTGCAATGCTCAATTGAAACCTAATCCGGTTGCATTAAATTGATGGCAAAATACATTCCGGCAGTCTCCATGTAGGTGTTTCAGTCTGGTCTCTGGAAAGGCGAGCTGAACTTTAAATATCGGGCTTATAAAGCATTCCTGACTTTTGACTACAACTGAGCCCCAAAATTCTGTTTCTAAGTGAGACAGTTGTTTAAATGAATTTTGCCCCATTTTACCGATCTTCTTTGGCACGGTTGTTAAGTGAATCCCTGCACTTGTTTGTTTGTTTGTTTGTTTGTTTGTTTGTTTGTTTCGAATTTATACCCCGCCCTTCTCCTTGTTAGGACCCAGGGCGGCGCACAGGCATTATTAAAACCACAATAAAAACAATATACATCATTAAAAACATATTAAATTATTAAACCCGTGCTAAAACTCATTTAAAACACTGCCAAATTGCAATTTATACATAAAAAGTCAGAAATGGGGGGCTATGCTAGGCCAGCTTGTTGGAATAGATACATCTTAAGACGTTGGCAGGAAGAGGCGGAGGTCCAAAATAGTGCGTAGGTCGGGGGGTAGGTCGTTCCAGAGGGCCGGGCCCGCCACAGAGAAGACCCTTCCCCTGGGCGTCGCCAACCGGCATTGCCCAGCCGACGGCACCCGGAGAAGACCCTCTCTGTGGGAGCGGATCGGACGAAGGGATGTATGGGGCAGGAGGCGGTCTCGTATATAGCTAGGCCCCGAGCCATGGAGCGATTTAAAGATGGTCGTCAACACCTTGAGCGCACTCGAAAGGCCAAAGGCAGCCAGTGCAGCTCGTGCAGGAGAGGTGTTATGTGGGCTTGCCTTGGGGCACCCATAATCACCCGCGTGGCCGCATTCTGTACTAACTGTAGCTTTCAAGTGCACCTCAAGGGGAGCCTCATGTAGAGAGGGGCTTAAATTAGTAACAGGGTTTTAAAAGTGAATCTGACTTGCCCATTGATTTTGCTTGTCAAAAGGTTGCAAAAGGTGAAAACAAATGTCAGTTGCTAAGCATCTGAAATTTGATCCTGCCACCATGGAGAGGATGCAATGGTCATGTGAAAAATGGTCATGCCACTTTTTTCAGTGTTGTTGTAACTTCAAATAGTCACTAAATGAACTGTTGCAAGTCAAGAACTCCCTGTAACAATACTATATATTCTCACATTTCTTTTGCGTTTTATGCTTGTCTAGCCTTATAACATGCATGTGATATGACTTGGCCTCTCCATTAGGGTCTTTATAGCGAGCAAAGGAGTCCAGAATTTGATGCCCTCCACTAAATTCCAATTTGTCTCGATGAAAAGGCTCTTCATTTCTCCAGGCACACAGTTTTGATTTTTCTATTAAGCAACTTGGAGATTCTTACCTACCTGCCCCAGTTAAAATCAAGCTATTGGAACCAGTTTGCATTTAAAATCCAGGTTTAAAACACCCCAAGCAGTGGTAATTGGGCCTCCATAAATTATCAGCTTTCCTATAATTTACATATAGCAGAGCTACTCAGACAAAAGTGTTGGGTTTCCCTTGAAAAATGTTATCCCCAGGACGGTCACAGTTTGTTTCAATATTGTGTATATCAAGTCGAAACAGAGGTACAGCATATCTGACAGGCTTTTTAAAAAATCTAATAGCTCCAACCATTTAAGTGCTGCAATTACAAAAGCAATGTTGGATATCATTCAGAGACTAACACCGACAGCACTTTGCATCATCTGGCATTATCTAAACTACCGTGAGGAAATTGTGGTCCATTACCATGGAAAGTTGTCAAATAATCCCTTAATGGCACATATGATTGTGATTTTTGAAGGTGGATAGTGAATCCGTAATTCCCGCATAAGTGAAAATACAATACAATACAATACAATAGCAGAGTTGGAAGGGACCTTGTAGGTCTTCTAGTCCAACCCCCTGCATGGGCAGGAACCTTATACCATTTCAGACAAATGGCTGTCTAACATCTTTTTAAAGACTTCCAGGGTTGGGGCATTCACAACTGCTGGAGGCAAGCTGTTCCAGAGGTTAATTGTTCTAACTGTCAGGAAATTTCTCCTTAGTTCTAAGTTGCTTCTCTCCTTGGTTAGTTTCCACCCATTGCTCCTTGTCCTGCCCCCAGGTGCCTTGGAGAAAAGTTTGACTCCCTCTTCTTTGTGGCACCCTCTGAGATATCGGAACACTGCTATCATGTCTCCCCTGGTCCTTCTCTTCATCAAACTAGATATACCCAGCTCCTGCAGCCGTTCTTCATATGTCTTAGTCTCCAGTCCTCTAATCATCTTGGTTGCTCTTCTTTGCACTCTTTCCAGAGTCTCCACGTCTTTTCTACATCGTGGCGACCAAAACTGTATGCAGTATTCCAAGTGTGGCCTTACCAAGGCACTATACAGTGGCATTAACACTTCACGCGATCTAGATTCTATCCCTCTGTTGATGCAGCCTAGAACTGTGTTGGCTTTTTTGGCAGCTGCTGCACACTGCTGGCTCATATTTAAATGGTTGTCCACTAGGATTCCGAGATCCCTCTCACAGTTGCTACTATTGAGCAAGGTACCACCTATACTGTACTTGTGCATTTGGTTTTTCTTGCCTATATGTAGGACCTTACTTTTTTCACAATTGAATTTCATTTTATTAGACAGTGCCCAATGTTCAAGTTTGTCTAGACAACTACCTTCTATTTCATTTAAACGGAATTGAAGTCCAAGCTGCTGTTCTCCAGATTTTAAATACTTTAAAAGAAATAACATGGTATTTGACCTTAAAAACCCTTCCCTTTAGTTGCTGAGATTTTTAACATTTTATTTTTCAAATCACTATTTATTTGTTTGTTTGTTTTGTTGTTTGTTTGTTTGTTTATGTTGTATCTTGCCTTTATTAATCCAAGCCAGCAAACATATCCAACACACTTTCCTCCTCCTATTTTCCCCACAATGTGAAGTGGGTTGGATTGAGAGCGAGTGGCTGGTCCAAAGTCACCATACTACCTTTCATGATTAAGGAGGGACTTGAGCCCATGGTCTCCCACTTTCTAACCTCGTGCCTTAACCACTGGACCAAACTGGATTAATTTATTTTTAAAAATTGCCATTCTATTTAATGGTGCTTACTCTAGATTAGTAGAAGTTTGTCCATAATGATTTGTCAGCCCATTTTATACATTTGGGAATCTTGGCTTCATCAGGCAAGTTAATTTAATTTAATTCAGATTGTTCCGGTTGCACTAAATGTGACCAGAGTACAGGAGAAAGGAAGGCCAGTTTGAGAATGGGAACCTGGGAGGATTATGTGCTGATGGATGGATGGATGGATGGGAAAGAGAAAGAGATTAATGGTAGATTGATAGATGATAGATAGAAAGATTTTAATAAAGATAACATTAAACAGATGTGGGAATGTAGGAAAAATGTTGAAGCCTAAATATTGATATAGCAAGAATACTAAATATTTCAAAATTACACTATTAAAATCCAGTCACAGGGCCCTGGGGGGTGGGGATATGCTTTTTTCTCCCCCTCTCTGGGTAACAAAATCGGAGAGGATGCTGCATCTATAACCCACTTTCTCAAAATCTTTCTACTGTGTTTCCCTGAAAATAAGACAGGGTCTTATTTTCTTTTGATGCCCCCCTCCCCCGAAATAAGCACTTGGCCTTATTTTTTGGGAGGTCTTATTATTTTTGAGGTGCAGGAGGCAGTGAGCATGATCACTTGATGACTGCTGCTATGTAGAAGGGCTTATCCCGGAAAGTCTTATTTTCAGCGAAACAGGGTACAGTGATCCCTCGTTTTTCGCGGCTTCATGTTTGGCGGCTTCAGTGCTTCGCGGATTTTTCAAAAATACAGGGAAAAAATGCATCGGTAGGAGGCAAGCGCCCCCTAGTGCTTTCTTTAAACGATGTCCACCAACTCAAGTTTCCGGTGCAAATCCTACTTCGCGGTTTTTCAGTTTTCGCGGAAGGTTCTTGTCCCCATTAACCGCGAAAAACGAGGGATCACTGTACTAAAATAAATATATCTCAGACTTTATGCAAAGCAATTCGAATGCCTGCTACTGGAGAGGGAAAAAAATAAAACATTGCAAAACTGAATGCATCATCTTAACTTTGGGATGATTCAATTGGATGGCCAGTCTCTCTTAGAAAAATTGACGCAGGGGGGATTCAGCTCAGAGAAGTGGCAGAGAGGTGCTTCATGGGTGACCTTCATGAGATATGACTTAACGCCAGTGGGTTTTGAAATACTCATCCAGAACAGGTTTGGTTATTCATCAAGCTTGTGAAAAAAGAACTAATTCCCAGGGTTACAAATAATGCCCTCAAAATGATCACAGCCTTTAAGGACGGGTGTGGTGTCCTTTCCACATATGCACCCACACCCTGGTGTGTTTAGCTTCACACTCCTTAATGAGACCAGAAAGTAACAACAACAGAAAAATAGCTTCAAAGTAGGCGTGAATAATTTCTGAGGAAATTTATATCCAACCACAATTTTCAGTATTGCTGGGAATTCAGTACCTAGCATATTTCCTAATGTGATTAGCATAGTATAACCTATGTTCCAAGCATCTACGGTAGACTCACCTTTCGGGTCAAACAAAGGTCTAGAAATTGGAAGTTGGGTTTCTGATGGATTTCTTGGGATAAGCTTGAACAAATCTCCCGTAAGAATGCTTTGCCAATTCTTGTGAAAACCATACTGATCATGTCTCTCCGATTAATGTATGAAAATCCATTTCTGCCAGGTTTGGCATTTCCTGAGTATTCTGACTTTTTCATTTGCTGATGAAATAAAGCATGAAAAAAAATGTTTAGAACAATATAGATGCTTGTTAATGGCTGTGTTTCAAGAGGTATTAAGTTAGACAATGCTTTCCTTGGAATAAAATATACTTTAGTTCTCTAATATACATATTAAATGCCTGATCTTTAATCATATTCATATCATAATGAAATATCAGTACAAATGCAAATCTCTGTTTGGATATTTTTTCAGATTAATGCAGAAGAAGTAGATGTAACATGAAAGGAAAGCTGAAGATGTTTATTTCTTGATCTATTTATTTATTTGTTTGATTTATACCTTGGTGTTGTTTTCAAATAAGTCCTTAACAGAGGCTGAGTCACTCATATCTAATGCCCTGTGAATTTAGGTGCCTTGCCTCATTGAGATTAAGTGTGCACAGTCTAGCACCTTAGATGACACCACTGCATCTGATCCATAATCTGGATTTGAAGAAATATACATTTATTGACAAGTTTGCAACACTGTGCAGAGAATATGTTAATTACTCCCATGCATGTCATGGCTGCCAATTGTTTAAGCATGCCCAGTGGAGCACCAATATTGGTAATTTGTGTGTGTATTGTCTAGATCAGGGGTCTCCAACCTTTGCAACTTTAAGTCTGAAGGACTTCAGCTCCCAGAATTCTCCAGCCAGCAAAGCGATGGTAGGGGTTTTGTCCGATACTGAAGCATTTTCCTTTTTTAAATTTAATTGACTTCCCTACTTTATAAATCCCCATTACTGTGGAACTGATGGGTGGTTAGAAAATGTTACTATTAACAGAGATACAGTAGGTATAAAAAGGTTTACTAACCCTGGTCTAACATAAGGATGTTCGGGGCAGGAGGACAGAGGTGGTGGGAGAAGAGATGGTTGGAAAGGAAAATACTGTTCTATCTCCAGGGATGACTGTGAGATTCTCTATAATGTGCCTTTAAATACAGGCTAATTTTTGCTTTATAAACAAATAGTCAAACTGAATTGTCCCTCATACTTCTCTGGAAGCTGTGATTTCATTATCCCAAATTAAAACTAATCCCAAATCCAGACCATAAACAAATCTCAAATACATAAAATATTTTTTTAAAGTAATGTATTCGGGGGAAAATAATAAAATCTGACTAGGACTGGTTTTGTTTTGTTTTTTTACTAAATTGAAGCACATAGCCAGTTGGCATGACCCTGAATTATGTTGGAAAAACTCATGTAAATATTATCCAGAGAAACTAGAGATTTGCCCATTTCTCTGTCTATATTAGTAAGTTAACATGATTTTTGGAAGCGGCTTCTAATAGGATTTTATTTTTTGATTATTAGGTACATCCAAAGCATTAATTGTCCAACTATGTTATATATTTAATTTTGGCCTTCCATTAAGCAATTGTCTGTGGGGCTATACAGGGGTGGGCTGCTGGGGGTTCACAGGGGTTCGGGAGAACCTCTAGCTAAGATTCTATGCAGTTCGGAGAACCCCCAAATTCCACTCCTGACTGGCTCTGCCCCCCCCCCTGCCCTGCCCCGCCCACAAGAGTCCTCACACAGCCCATTTTGGATGCAGGTAAGTGCAGGGCATGTGCAGAAGCTCAGGGAGGGCACAAAATGGGCCTGCCGGAAGCCTGGGGAAGCCGTTTTCACCCTCCTGGAGGCTCGAGGAAAGGCTCCGGAGCCCCCACCCTGCCATGGTGCAGGAGGCCAACTAGGCCATGCCCACCATGGCTATGCCCACCCAGCAATCAGGCAAAGAACCTCTTGCTAAAATGTTTGAAGCTCACCCCTGGCTATATATCAAGCAGTTTTATTATCCAATTCCTCCAAGTACATGTGATTGTTCATTTCCTATATTTGCCTTCTTCACCCTGTCGTTAAAGCTCATAGTAATCTGTTCTGTCCCCCGGCCTGTGAATAGACCAGAACACAGGCTTGGCTGTTTGCCACTGTTTAATTAACAAGATAAAGGGGCCTTTGGCTGAGAGCCCAGACAACTCACGTTAGCTCTGCAGCGACCTTTCACACAGATATTCGAAACAAACAGACATGACTGGAATTCACAGACAGACTTTCTTGACTACTAATTCTGAACGGTTGTTTCCTGCAAATGTCCCCTCCCATTGCCTCACCTATAAGCTCTCTTGAGTGGGGCCACTCAACAACCACCTGATGCCTAATCACCTTCTGTTAGCCTGCCTATGATGTAATTGCTGCCTCCGCCTCTCAGCTCTACTCAGTCTTGCATCATGGGCAAACTGCCTTTGATCCTCCCCACTGCTCCAGGACCCAGGTGCCTCCTGGTGGCCAACCAGCTTCTATGGTTCCTGCTCTGACTCTGAACACCCCCCAGAGTCTTCCTCAGCTTCCAGGGCAGACTCATATGGTTCCTCGCTAGAAGAGTCCATCAGCAGCTCATCCGGTCCCTGCTGGGCCACAACAGCAATCAGTCTAAGGTTACACCAGTGAGCTTCAAGACCAACCAAATTTTTCAATAGGGCAAAAATGAGATCGCAGATATGGATGGCAACCTAACATACTAGTCAATACTTCCTCAATAGAATTTTTTTTTAAAAAAAGTATTTTAATTTATTCAATTGCATGCCTAAGGCCTTTAACAGTAAACTTTACAATAAGTTTGTAAGCTCACGTTTATTTCAAGTGAGTCATTTGCATTCTTAAGATTGGCCCTAAATAAGACTTTTGATTGTTGGGTGGGTGCAGAGAGATAAAGTTCGGATTTATTTTTAAAGTAATCCCCCTATTTTTCCAAACAGATTATTTGTCTTTGTAAGGAGTTGCTTAGAATCCATGTGTAGAAAGAATATTTTAAAAATCAATCATTTTGAATTTATGGCCTTTCAGTTTAAGAAAAAAGAAAAAAGAAAGAAATTGGCAAAATTGAGTTGGCTGTCTCCTAAAGCTATTAATATTATAACCAAACATTTAGATAGTGGCACAAAGCTCTTATTTTCAGTAAATGTTCTTAAAGGTCATAAATCTGATTCTGCTTCCCAGATTCAGTCTTTCCAGCTGTATTTTCTGGTTGGTTATTAGATCATTGGACCATTCCACCCCCCTCACCCACTTTCTTGGCGAATAAGCAGCAAATCCCAAGAGCACTAAAAATAGATTGCCTTTTAAAAAATGTATTGATAGCTTTTCTTTTCTTTTCAAAAAGGAAAAATTAAAACATCAGAGACAAAAGGTTGGAAAATGTAAGACCACCATCCTATGCAAACTGTTACATCAAGAGATTAACTGGAGTTGGCTCAAACTAATTAGGCCCAATTCTCATTGGTGTGTGTGTGTGTGTGTGTGTGTGTGTAAGTGAGTGATACAGGTGTATATCAGGGGTGGGTTTCTGCCAGCATTACTGCCAGTTTGGTACATGTGCAATTTTGTATGTGCGCTCTCACTTGCTCTATGTGCATTGCCTATATATAGGTCAGTGCATGCGCAGAAGATTTAAAAAGGTCAAAAAAAGATGTTGTGGCAATTGGGGAACCAGTTCATGTGCATGGCAAGCAGGCTATCCCTACTGGATGGAGACCCAGTCACCATTTCCACTACCAGTTCCACCCAAAATAAATATTTTAGAAGGGTCTTATATCATTGGATATTTCCATACTATTAATTCACATACACACACACAAATCATATATACATATGATATATATATGATATATATATATATATGTTAGATTTTTAAGGGCTGAAAATAAAGAGACCAGGATGGATCCATTTCAGGCTTATTAGCCTTCTTTAGCTGGCCATACTCCTTCTACTGGGATTTGAACCGGTGCTTTTCCAGCATATGAGGCAGGCTTCTCTATGCCTTGAGCTATCCGGTATCCCTGATACATCAGCCAATTTACAGGACTCTTAAATGAGAGAATATTATCACAGCTCCTGTTCAGGGTCCCTTTAAGGGGAGGAGACTTAACGTCATCCCTCTCTGCCCTTCGACTCAACCTAGAGATCATCCAGACAGAGAACCAATTAGATTACTGCTGTGTGACATTTTTTAGATATATGTTAGATTTTTAAGGGCTGAAAATAAGAGGGATGAGGGATGTTAGGGCCCCAATTAAGGGAGGAGACATACTGTTTCCTTTTCTGCCTTTCGGCTCATCACCAGAGACCATCTAGACAGAAAGCTTTATAGTTCCGTTGTGTACTTTTTTTTATATGTGTGTTAGGTTTTTGAGCTGATCAATAAATAAATCAGGGAGACTAGGATAGATCTATTTCGAGCTATTTAGCTCTCATCCGCTAGCCATACCCTTACTGGGATTCGAACCAGGGAAGTATTATACAGTATGTTAGGCAGATGTTTGAAGGGAAGAAAAGGGAAGCAGTTCTGCTCCCTTCTATATTTGGGGCATACCAGGGTGTTGTGACACAATGTATACTTATTCTCCTGGCTCAGCTGATCAAGGAGAACCTGTGGCCTAGTGGCAATTAGAACTGCCTCACATGTAATACTTCCCAGGTTCAAATCCCAGTAAGGGTATGGCTAGCGGATGAGAGCTAAATAGCTTGAAATAGATCTATACTAGTCTCCCTTTATTTATTTATCAGCTCAAAAACGTAACATACACACACACACACACATATATACATACGTGATGCATACACACAGAGAGAGACGCACACTTTAATCTTTAAACATTTCTGCTGAAGTTTCCCTATGCAGAGGCTTTCTGTTAGGGCTGATCCACACAACCAACTTGATTCAATGTGAATAAGAGGGCATTGAACATTTATCAGGGGCATCAGTGCATGACTAGACTCTACCTAGCCTAATTTACCAGGAAGATAACCTCTGCCCATCTTTTCCTGCTACACCTCCAAAGCAGTGTTCTAACATTTGTGCCAATACAAGTGTTGTTGTCCAATCTAGCTTGCTTGCTGTGCTTCATTTCATTGTAGGCAAATGCCTTGACTCTAATTGTACCCTGTGGCAGAGATGTCTCCTCCTGCACTTTTCTCTGTGGCATTTTTTAACAAGCTCACCAAAAACTAATCAGATGAAACAGACAAGGTTTCTACCCAGCTGATGGGAAAAGTGATATAACTGGTGTTTTATTTTGTCCTTCCTTTTCTCTCTCTCTTTTTACAAGGTTGATGATGGAACAGAACACATGCACTTTCCTTCTTTTTTCAAGCACAGAGGAAATTGACTAGACTTCTTCTCCTTTCTATCTCTAGCATATCAATGGACTTTATGTCTTCACAAATTCACCCACAAAGAGAAAAATAAAACATAAAAGTATGAAATCCACTAATAAGAGGATGAAGTATATGTGATCTGAACAGACCACTAAGCCATCATTGTGGGCCAAACAGAAGAAAGTGTTGAAATCCATGAATATCAGCCATCCCTGTAATTAAAAAGGAACCAAGTCATTGAGACTTTATATGTAGGTAAAATTCAGGGGGAAATGCTAATATTTGCATCCCAATGCTATATGCATTGGTACACTGTATGCAAAGTGTAGTATTGACAAAGTCTATAGCTTACTTAAGGAACAAATCTTGTCATGAAGGAGTCCTCTGCCTAAAAGCACGTTTATTTACATTTTGGGTGTAAACCTTTAAACTACCAGTAGATGGTACCACATCACTAAGGTCTTCTGTATTTCTTTGTTGCCATCTGGTGGTCATGTGAAATTTTGCAGTCTACATATGGTAGCCCTGCCACTATAATACTAAATGCATAATACAGTGGTACCTCGGTTCACGAACTTAATTCGTGAACTGACTCTGGTCGCGAACCGAATTGGTCGTGAACCGAGGCACAGTTTCCCATAGGGTTTAATGTAAATCTGGTTAATCTGTTCTGATCTTTCTTTTGGTTTTAATTCTTGAACTGACTCTGGTCGCGAACCAAATTGGTTGTGACCCGAGGCGGAGTTCGTGAACCGAGGCGGAGTTCGTGAACAGAAGCAGAGTTTGTGAACCGGAGCATATTTTTATGAACTTTTCTGTTCGTGAACCGAGTTGTTTGTGAACAGAGGCGTTCGTGAACCGAGGTACCACTGTAATAATACATAATATTTCAGAAATGGGGATTTCAGATTCTACATGAGATATTGGGGTGTGATTTGATTTCCATTTCTTAGAATGATCCTGGGAACATCGCTATAGAACTTAACAAGTAACTATATAATATTGATTCTAGTGTCTTGCCACAGGGACACATTTTGAAAAGAGACAGATTTTACAAGTGTTTCTAATATTTTACTGAAGACTTAGGCCTATCAAATTTATAAAGAAATAGAAGTAACAAAGGTGGCCTTCACCTCATCTCACTTGCATAAATCATGAAAGGAGCCTCATAAATCATGAAAGGGAGGCTGTTTTCACCCTCCCCAGGCTCATATAAAGCCAGGGGAGGACAAAAAATGGCTTTAAAAAAGGCTGAATCAGCTGGCCAGCACATGCATGCACCCTGGCCAGCTGACAGGGCAATGCCTCGCATGTCCTGTTAAATGGGTCCACGTGCTACCAGTGGCACACGTGCCATAGGTTTGCCATCACTGTTCTATATAATAGTTGTATATACAGTGGTTATACATACATACACACACACACCACAATGTAGTAATCAACTGCCCAAATCTGATTTTGGCTATCTACTAACCAAACTGAGGAATACGTACATCCATTAAACTATACAGAAGAAAATTAGAAATTAATGACACTAAACCACTTAAACCCAATACAGAAGAAAGGGAAAGTTGTTGATAGGTTGAGCTGTTAATCTATCATGCTAAGAAAATTACAACCAAAGCGGAAGAGCATAGCTTATTACTGAGAATTCTTATATTTTTTAAGCCATAAAAACATGCACATATATACACAGAATGCAAGCTATTATATGAGAATAGTTGTGTGAGTTAAATTAAGCAAATCTTCTAGTATAGCTTTTTTACTTTCAGATTTTTCTCACAAAAACACAGTACTGTAAATTAAAAGAAAAAGGAATTATTTTGGCACTTAAAAAGTCTTCTTCCCGAAGAGTCTATATTTGAATGTCATCGGTTAAAAAAGGATCCTTAGAGCCAAGATAAGATATGTATTATTTTATTTAATACATGGTAGTTCTTCATTTGGCCCAAAGACCTGATGATCTCCACGTAGTCATCAGCTTCCAAGATGTCATTCTGTAATCATATTTCATTGAGTTCTTTCTCTTCAGCAGTTGCCCTGTAGAACAGGACCCCCGAATTGCAAGAACTTTAAAGGCATAGTTACACCTCACGTTTAGGAGTGTCAATGGAGCTATATAAATAATTAACAATTTACTATCTGTTTAAACAGAGGACATATAATAGAAGAGAGGGTTTTCTAATGAATTCTCATTGAGGGCTGTAATAGACCCCCTACAACAGGGGTCCTCAAACTTTTTAAACAGAGAGCTAATTCACCGTCCCTCAGAATATTTTTGGGGGTGGACCAGCTGGGTGGGCATGGCTAGCTCTTTTGGTTGACTTTTCTTTTTACTAGAACATTTTTTCAGTTGTTTAGGAGTCTAGTAGACCACTTCAGGAAACTCAGTTTTGCAACAATTCTCAGCCCCAAGGAGCTTACAATTGACAAGTCTCTCTCTGTCTCTCTCTGTCTCTCTCTGTCTCTCTCTGTCTTTCTCCCTCCCTCCCCCTCTCCTTCTCCCTCTCCCTCTCTCCCTTTCTCTCTCTCTCTCTCTCTTCTGGAGGTGGGGGAGATGAAAAACGGGTCAATTTTTGGCCTCCTGGGGCATTTTTCACATCCGCTGCCTCCAGAAAACTCTGCAGGCCAAAATTGTTGCCCTTACCTTTCAGTTCCAGCCCATGAGGCTTGCAAAGGACAGTCCAGTGCTCAGCCGAAGGCAATGTGACAGGGCAGCCTCATGGTCCTGTGCAGGCTGGATTATTGGCTTCAGCAGGCTGCATGAGGCCCATGGGCCGTAGTTTGAGGACCCATGCCCTACAAACTCCCTACCCAAGGAATTTCCTTCTGGATGGAATCATCCAGCCAACTAGATCATGTTCTAGCTGGTTATGCAGGCTGAAAACAATAAATATAAAATATTATTCCTTTATTGAGTTGTGTTTTTGTAGAGTAAAAAAGAGCACCACTTACAATATATTATTGGTGCAAAAGTCTAAGTTACAGACCAATAATTAATGCTTTCCTGTGACCTAGGGAGGGGGAGAATAGAACCATACACTAATATTTTTCAAGATGTGTAAAATTTTAAAACGCTAAAGTACCACGTGCAATAATCATTTAAAGCTGAGCTGAAACAGGCTTTTTGGTTTTGTTTTCAATTTTATTATTGTCGAAATCCTCTCTTTGGGGATTTTCAATTGCTCCTTTCATTTTAGGTTATGCTATGTTATCATTTTATCCAAGGCTTGGATGGCCAAAAGACAAATCAGACGACTTTGTGCAAAAAATGAAAACCATAACAGCCAGTTGTTAAAAGTTTCTCTGCCCAAGAAGACTAAGACGAAAAAGTTAATGAAAGATATAGTGTCTCCCCCTCAAATATGGAAAGTCTGACAAGGAAATTTGAAGCTTCTAGTATTTAGTCTGAAAGCCTAAATTATTGTCATTTCCTTGTTTCTGGAATAACGTATTTTTTTGAAATAAGGAAGAAAACAACTAACAAAAGCCAATAATTTAACTAGCAAATTGAACTAATAATTTAACTAGCAAAAGCTAATAAAAATAATTGAATGCACTACCCAACTCTGATGTTACATCCTCTAACCCCCATTTGTAAACTTTCTAGTATGGACCTCACATCATTCTTAAGAGGTCTGTATGGGGGCGTGCATAAGCGCACCATCATGCCTACTGTTCCTGTCCTACTGTGCCCATTTATTTATATTCATTTCTTTATGTATATACTTATACCTGCTTATACTTACATGTTTATATGTTATATACAATACAATACAATAGCAGAGTTGGAATGGACCTTGTAGGTCTTCTAGTCCAAGCCCCTGCCTAGGCAGAAAACCTTATATCATTTCAGACAAATGGCTATCCAACATCTTCTTAAAGACTTCCAGTGTTGGGGCATTCACTTCTGGAGGCAAGCTGTTCCACTGATTAATTGTTCTCACTGTCAGGAAATTTCTCCTCAGTTCTAAGTTGCTTCTCTCCTTGATCAGTTTCCACCCATTGCTTCTTGTTCTACCCTCAGGTGCTTTGGAGAATAGTTTAATTCCCTCTTCTTTGTGGCAACCCTTGAGATATTGGAACACTGCTATCATGTCTCCCCTAGTCTTTCTTTTTATTAAACTAGACATATCTAGTTCCTGCAACCGTTCTTCATATGTTTTAGTCTCCAGTCCCCTAATCATCTTTGTTGTTCTTCTCTGCACTCTTTCTAGAGTCTCCACATCTTTTCTACATCATGGACATATTTATACTTGTTGTATCATACATGCTTCACAGACCAAACCAAACGAAATAAATAAAAATAATTGTTAGAACATAGATAAGGGGTTCAGTCTTGATAACTTGAAGATTTGTGGACTGACTCCCAAAATTTTCCAGCGGGCATAGCTGACTGGGGAATTCTGGGACTTCACATCCACGGGTCTTAAAGTTGCCAGGTTTGTTCACCACCAAGATAGATGAAAGAGGGGGGAAAAGAAAGACTGAAAAAGAAAGCCAAATTAAAAGTGCCAAAAGAAAGAAAGAAAGAAAGAAAGAAAGAAAAACGAACTTTCCTTGTTACTTCGGGTTTTAAAAAAGATGTGTAAGATTTTTTCTTCTTCTTCTAGGTCAATTTCTACAATGGAAGAATGGATAGGAAAAATGGATGGAGCTAACAGAGATGTCAAAATTAACGTTTTTGATCAGAGAATGAATATATGCAGTTTTGTTTCTACTTGGAAACTACTTTTGGATTTTGTGCACAACACATAAAAAACCTAAACTCTTGATTTTGGCTTTTTGTCGATGAAATGAGTTGTTGTTATAGACATGGCTGGTACTTACTAAGTTGTAAAAGTAAAAAGTTGAGACTGTAATTTTATTTTGTACTTTTTGCTATGCTGGAAAAGTTGAAAGTCAATCCTTTTTTTCTTTACCCTTATCCCTCACCTTTCTTTTTCCCCTCTCCCTTTTCCCATTTTCTTATTATCTTTATTTTCATTTGTGTTTTATATATGATAATCTTAAACATTTATATACTGGTACTCAAAAAGCCTTTTCCTTCCAAAACCAACGCAGTATAATTGAATAGAATAAAAGGATATGCTTTTATCCAACACTTTTCCCAATGCCCAATTTCCCAATTCCAATCAACCAATGGACGAGCTTTCCTTGGGAAGTTGTGGGAGCTTCATCACTGGAGGCTTTCAAGAAAAGACTGGATTTCCATCTGTCAGAAATGGTGTAGGGTCTCCTGCTTCAGTGGGTGGGGGGGAGGCTTGGACTAGATCAATCAATCAGTTTAATTTGTAGACCACTCCCCCTTTCCCAAAGGGACTCGGGGCGGTGCACAGGAAATTAAAAAGCATACAAACATAGAATCATTATAAATATATAAAATCGAATTAAACCAACTATAACCCTGTGCTAAAAACCTAAAATCCTTAAAAACTAAACCCCTTAAAAACCCTATTAAAACAGTTTAAATATTCAGACTAAAGGCTGGAAAGGTAGATTAGGCCAGGCTGGCCTGATGGAAGAAGTGTGTCTTTAGCTTTTGGCGGAAGGAGTGGAAGTCCGTGGTTGTTCTGAGTTCGGGGAGTAGGTAGATGACCTACAAGGTCCCTTCCAACTCTGATAATCTGTAATCTGCTATAAATCTCCCCTATTTTGACATTCTTTAGGAGAATACCCAAACAGAACCAAACATTATCCTATCCTCTAATGCAGGTTTTTTTTTTAATATATACTTTAAGAATATGTGGGAAAATAGAAATGTACAAACAATAATAAAGGCTAAAAGAAACAAATGTGTCCTTGAAAAAAAAACAAAAGCAAAAGATTCTTCCCCCAAAAAAGCTCATATTCAAACAACTTTCCTTCTGGCCTAATTTATACAACCCAGTTATCTGTTTATTTGGTTATTGGGCCCATGATTTGTTTTGTTTGACTGCCTAACAGACTTGCTGTACCAACTATATAGATGTTCAGAATGGGGCATAAAGCAATTTATAATGGGCTAGTCATTCCGCCTGGTGGGTGTCTCCCCCCCCCCCAATAGCAATTTTCTTCATTCACAGGAGGGTTTTTTCCAGCTTGTAAGGGAGATTATCACCTTCGCTATTTATTTTCATAGAAATCTACCCAATAATTGATAATTAAGAGATCTTGACCTCAGAAGATATGCTTCTTCTGAGCTTAATTTTAGCCTCAAATGTTGATGGACACCTGCTTGTTTTTCTTTCTGAAGCAGTATTTTTGAAATTATAATAAAGCCTTATAGGCATTTTTTTTTAAAAAAAACATTGTTTTAATGATAGACTTCCCCCACCTGGTGTCCTCTCCGATATGTTAGACTTCGACTCCCTCCTGGTATTGGCAGATCATGGATGTTCATAATGAACACTTCTCCGAAGACACTAGGTGGGAAAAGGAAGGGCGAGACAGCTTTGGAGTTGGGGGTTTATGTTTTAAAGGCATTGATTTATTTTTATACATCACTAAAATAACTACATTATCCTTGTGTTTGAATCTTTGTATATTATTTTTTAACTCCATTCTGGACAGAGGTCCTCATGAGAGAAAACGGTGCAGAACATACACTGCGCTATTATCCTGCAGAGACAGGATAACCAAAATATACTCCTTGTCTTTTCATACATAAATTCTTAATTGAATAAAGCATAAAGCATGACATGCATGTATTATACCAGTATTTAGGAACTCCTGTCCTTTTTGGTCATGATTTGAACGAGCTTCATCCTACCTTCAGGACAGCAGTCGTTACTTGTAAAATAATAGACCATTAGCCAGCAATAATTCGCAATCCAAACAGATTTGACGTTCTGTGAGATTTATGGAAACCTCAGTCCCTGCCCACCAGTTTCAGTTTTCCTCCCTTCGCTCTGTTTTTACAGACAGACAAGTGCTTAGACTTGAGTTTAATAAAGAGGAGACATTTTCAATTGGCTTTGCTTTGCTTGTGTTGGCTAAACTGGGGCAGACAGGCAGTTGGAGTTAATTATGTTAAATTTTGAGAACATTATTTGACCCCAGTGGTTCAACATTAAATGCTATTAGCTTGGCTTTAAGTTACCTGCATGTTCAGACCAGAATCTATGGGTCATATACCAACTGCAGAGGAGAATCGCCAAGGACTATCTGTCCCAAGCAAAAACTAAGCTTCAAGAGATCAAGATTGGCAGAGGTATTTGTCTATACAGGGCTTTGGGGAGTTAAGGTTGAGTCACTCAGACAGGTAGATCAATTCAGTGAAATTTTCTACACAATGTTATTTATTACCGGAAAAAACGAGCCAGGGCCTTGATGTGCTAAATTCAAAACAAAGTACTTTGCAATATAGTCTGATCTCTCAGGAAGCAAATGAATTTGTGTTTTTGAACATAACTTGTGCAGACTTGAAGCTTCTCTTTGTGTTTTGAAAGAAGTTCAGTTTGGGGGCAGACTTTCTTTTTAAGCTTTACTGAACTTAAGCCCGAGTGTCAGGGCAAAAGCCTACTGTAAGATTCGGATTATTTTTACAAATGGAGAGGGGTGTGTGTGTCTTTGTGGAATCGGAGCTGAAGGTGTTTAAACTTCTACAAGGTTTTAGCTGCTTGGCCAGCAAGGTAAGCAGACTGCCTATAGTAACAGAACAGAAATATTTAACAGTAAAAAATATTTAACCATTAATGGCAGTCTCACTGCGCTCAAGGAAATCTCTAATCCAGTGGTTCTCAACCTTCCCAAAACCGCCACCTTTTAATACAGTTCCTCATGTTGTGGTGACCTCCCAACCATAAAATTGGTGTCTCGGCTCCTAAGACCATTGAAAATATGTGTTTTCCGATGGTCTTAGGCGACCCCTGTGAAAGGGTCCTTCAACCCCCAAAGGGGTCCCGATCCACAGGTTGAGAACCACTGCTCTAATCCAACTGGCAGTCTTTAGAGATAGATATGGCTTAGAACTATTCTGAGTAGGAAATTTATATTGCCTAACCCAGTGGTAGTCAACCTGGTCCCTACTACCCACTACTGGATGTTCCAGCTTTCATGGTGGGCGGTAGGGGTTTTGTCCAATACTGAAGCACTTTCCTTTTTTTAATTTAATTGACTTCCCTACTTTATAAATCCCCATTACTGTGGAACCGGTGGGCGGTTAGAAAATTTTACTACTAACAGAAATACAAAAGTGGGAGGTAGGTATAAAAAGTTTGACTACCCCTGGTCTCATATATTAGATGAATTGCTAATGAATTGCTTAGAGGGGGGAAAAGGGAGGTAGAGAATAGGGGCAAAACATCCTGATAGACTTTAAAAAGTTAACTAAGTGAGCAACAGCTCATTATTAATTTATCCTATAATTTACCACCAAATAAACAGGGGGTGAGTTCCAAATTAAATGCTGCTTATAACTGATCAGCATGTTTCCCTTGAAACTCACTGGTAAAGTTTAATTCAACAGACATCCAACCCTGCATTTCCCATGAGCAATCATTAAAACAGAGGGCAGAGGTGACAGTAGAGAGGTCACATTGCAGCCTTTATTTTAAAATAAGCTTTTGGATTGAGGATCAACACTTCAGTTCATTTCTAATACACATCAGCCTGTCTGACCGTGTTCTACATTAATTGGCCATTAGCAAAACCACACTCAGCTTTAAATTTCAGTGTGTACGGTAATATGCTGGATAGCTAGTTAGATCTAGATAGCTGGAAACAGAGATAGTTGACTGGCCAGCTGGCTGAATAGATAGACAGACAGAGAGATGATCGCTAGATGATAGATAGGTAGATGATCAATTGATAGATCTACATAGATTGATGTAGACCAGTGGTGTCAAACTCAAGGCCCAGGGGCCAGATCCCGCACATAGAGTGCTTAGATCTGGCCCACGGGCAACCCTGGAAATAGGGAAGGACCGGCCTGCGTGCATCTGCCTGGGAAAATGGAGCTTGGGGGGGTGGGGGGCGCCCACTCTGTTTTCGCTGGCAGAAGGTTGCAGGAGGCCATCGCAGGTGAAAATAGAACTTGGGAACCCATTTTCACTGGCAGAGCACTCGGGCCACCATAGGTGTCCTGACATGAGTGAGGCTGAGCTGGTCATGCCCCCCCTGGCCACACACCCCCGAGTTCAAACACAACCCTGATGCAGCCCTCAATGAAATCAAGTTTGATATCCCTGATGTAGACAGATTGATTGGTTGATAGTTGATAGCTTGATAAATGACAGACAGGCAGACATAAAAATAGAAGCCGAAGCACATAGTACCTCAAACCTGGAGAATGGAGAGCCTCTTGGCTCAGAAAATGCCCCATATTCGAAATGGTTTCATTGTTGCTGAACTTCAGGAAAGGTCATTTTGAGCCAATGGCCAATTTTAAGAGTGACCCCAATCTTCAATGAAGTAGGAAGGGCACTAGCTTGAATTTCCAGAAATAAATGAGGTAAAAAAGATTTAGGAGATTAAAATTACAACCGCAGGCCACAGGATGACAAAGTGCTGGGCAACTACAAATTTCATGAGGAGGAAGAGGAGAATGCTTCTTTAAATTGAATATTATCCTACCAGAATTCTTTTCACCTCTGCAAAGTCAATTTTATTTAATAGTACAATATTAACACCTACAAGTGCAAGGAAAGCACTCTTTGTCCTTGCTTTCGTGTGCCTAGAAATCTTTCCAAATAAACAATTTGTCAAGGTGCTTTTGAAAAGCCTTTCACCACATCTAATCAGCTTTTTATTTTGCCAGAGGCTTGAGCAATGCAAAAGGAAGCTCTTTAAAATTGTGCTGTTTTAGATGGGAGCTACTGAGGCATCTGGTGGAAAAGAACACACTGTCTCCATGGCCTCGTTCTCACATCCCACTGGATTGTATCAACTATTAAGATAGTCAGATCGGTTTATTAAGATTTCCAGAAAGACTTTGTGACATCACTGCTCCCTTCCCTTTACACAGTTAAGAACATGCACCATTTGATCCCCCAACTACACCTAATTAGCCTTTCAGAACTGTGTTCCACGTTGTGGATCACCACATTGAGTTCTCTAATGCAGGGATCCCCAAACCTTTGAACCTCAGGGACCACTAAATTCATAATTTTAAATCCTGTGGACCACTAATATGATCTGCCTAATGACTAGCTGGGTAGGTGTGGCAAGGCGGTCATGTGACTGGGTGGGCGTGACCAACTTGATGTCACTCACATCGAGGGGCACCTTGCTGGCCTCTACTTGCCCCTCCCCTCCCAGCCACTCTTCGCCTGCCCACCTGGGCTCCTTAGGGCCTCAGTAGAAAACAGTTGTTGGAGCTAAGCAGCCACCACGAGAAAGGGTTGGCAAAATAGCTGGCTCAGTTCAAATTGGATCTGACCGAGAAGGAGGCTCAGCGGAAGCACCTCACTGAGGACTTCGAGCATGGGCTTTTCAAGCAGAGGGAAGGCCTGCGGGAGTGCAAGGCCAGGTACCGGCAGCTGGAGGCTTAGTGGGCTGAGATGGTCAGCCAGTTTCAAGCCATGATACAGTCCCACTGGAACAAGGCCCTCCAGCTCTTTGCCACCAGCAGTCCTTCCCTCCAGCCTTCACCCAATGCCCTGTTGGAAGAAACGTCCATCTGGGTTCAGTTCCAAGTGGGGAAAAAGACACTGGAAACATGGAGGCTGCTTAGAAAGATGGTTTAATGGTGGACAGGACAACATGGCTTGAGGCCCTGGGGAAAAGGTGATCACATGCTTCCAGGTGTTGAGTGAAGAAAAAGGGCTTCCTAGGCTTTTTAATAATCAGTTCGGCCCCACCTATCTGTTTCCTGTTCCTGTGTAAGAAGTGTATTCTGATTGGCCGTCAGACTCACATGAGGCCATGCGGGGGCAACCCTCTAGGCTGAGTCGAGGTTTGGTTGAGTTCTCAGACACCGTGTGGTCAGTAAAGGGCTTATACTAGCATGCCTTGATTCCATCACCCTGGAGCTGATGGGGAGGGGTCTTTGCTATGTGAATAAACTGGCTTGGCCTCTTAATGGCCCATTGACAAAAGGTGGGGTAGGCAGGAAGCTGCAGGAATTAAAACATATTTCTCCCTTTTCACATCCAGGGAAGTATAATATTCTGCCTTTTCAATATTTCCTAGGATATTTCATTTTCCTAGGAGAGGGTGGGTGATAATTTCCTTCAGCCCCACACCAGGAGGCTGAAGCAGACCCCAAGTCAGAATTTCTGCCCTCCTCTGACTTGCACAAAAAGACCCCGAAGGGGGAGTCTTTGTGCAGCAACATAAACGTTCATTGCATGTATCAGGCCCAGGGGCCGTAGTTTGAGGACCCCTGATTTAGTGCAATATAAAAAATGCAAATAATTTTTCTGCGAAGCTCAATTTTCTCGTGGACCACCGGTGTTCCATGGACCACTAATTGGTGATCCCTGCCCTAATGGACAGGCTCACATCTCCAGTTGTTCCTTTTCTTCATGTCTCTTTCCCCCCCAAGGATCCAATGTGCAAAGCAAATCTGGGTTTAGGAGTTTACACCGCATAACTGACTGGGTGGAGTCATTAACCCCATGCATAACTGAGTCTGCTTTGGGTTGAATGTAAAACCCCCAAAGGATTAAGCTGACCGGGTCATTTAATGCCTTTTTGGTGTGATCACAACAAGCAAAAACCCACCCCTTTGATCTTGATAAAGGTGTTGTGAAAAAAAAAACATGGACAGAGATTAGCTGGCTGAAACACTGGTTTGGCATTCTTAAATACACCAAATGGTGAAATACCTTTGTCCTGAGTCAGCTCGCAAAAGTTGTCTGTGAAACACATTTCCAGGGTGAAGAATCACAGATACATACAAAATATTTGTATCATTTTTAGGCACATGAGCCTAGACCTTGCTATGCTGGGATAATTGGCCTGGCCAGTGTTTATATGTTTGAATAAAACATATTCCCAGAGACCTATATCCAAGTTTCATTGAGCCCTGGAGCTCACTGTGTGGTTTGGGGGGTCTATTTTTATTTTTTCGGTCTGATTTACCTCAAAGGATTGTTGCAAAGATTAAATGGAGCAAATCTCTGTGAGCAGCCTTGGTCCCCAGGAGGAAAACGGGAGTATAAATAAAACAAATAAATTCAAGTTGTGACCTATCTTGTCTAGCATTAGGTTCAAGCTGTTTCCTAGGGGAAGCCCCCGAGAAGCTGCCAAATATAACAGCAACATCTCATTCCTCTTCTGAGCAGCTGGCATTAAAGGATTAACAAACATTAGACTAAAAGTTGTAATGGTGTCTTTCTTCATGAATTTGTCTCATATCTTTTCAAAGCTGTGCATCACCAGGATGTTGGATACACGTTTCGTAGTTTAATTCTTCAATAAAGAAATACTTTCTCTGATCTCCCCCCGCCCCCCTCCACACACACACACACACACACACACACACACACACACACTTAGTTTTATTGTATGGCATTGCATCTTAGTCAATGGTGGGATTCAAAAAATGTTACTACTGGTTCTGTGGGCGTGGCTTCATGAGCATGGCAGGAGAAGGATTCTGCAAAATCCCCATTTCCTCCCCCTCCCCACCTGCTTTCCAACTCTGTTCTCTTATTCAGGGCAACAAAAGAAGATCATCTGGGAGGCAACGGGGGCGTGGCCAGCCTATTTGTCAGTTCTCCATATTACTCAAAATTTCCACTACCGGTTCTCCAGAACCTGTCAGATACTGAATACCACCTCTGATCCTAGTAGTTGAGGGCAAGGCTTACTTACTCACATAGTTCTACACAGCTATTACATCTTACATGACTGGTTTTCTTCTAACCTACAGAGCCACACAACTTTCTGCACTCAATTGACATTTTCATTGAGCGGCACACCCCTGTCACTGTATATATGAAATCAGAATATTGCACTGCAAGAGGCATTGGTTTGCACCAGTTTGCATGATTGCCACATCACCAGATGACTCCCTGTGTCCTTCCATAAAGTCAGGAAACTGAGGTATAGCACTGATCATTCAGAATGGTTGATTCTTTATCTGCATGGACCATTAGTCTGTCGTTGTGATTCCTATTCAAATTTTGGCAACCTCTACCTGGCAACACTGGTGAATGAGCCTGGATCATGTACAGCAGGGGTCTCAAACTCAATTTACCTGGGGGCCGCTGGGGGCAGAGTCTGGGTGAGGCTGGGCCGCATAAGGGATTCCTTATATTAATATTAATACTAATATTAATACTAGTAAAGCAGCCTCCAGGTAAATTGACTTTAAGACCCCTGTATTAAATTGCCCTTTATGCTTTATACTTTCATATCACGGTGGGGGCCACAAGATACCGTCCTGCGGGCCGCAATTGGCCCGTGGGCCATGAGAATGAGACCTCTGATCGACAGGATACGCAAAGTAATGGCTGTTAGGGATAAAGGGATAATAGATAATAAACTTCCCTCTCTACTACCATTTACCATTATTATGAAGAAGAGGAAGAAAGGAGAATGTAGACAAAGTATTAGCAGTATCTTTAAATGAGGGAGGGAGGGAGGGAGGGAGGGAGGGAGGGAGGGAGGGAGGGAGGGAGGGAGGGAGGGAGCTGGTACAAATGAGGAAGTGGCATCAATGCCAAATCCATGGGAGTGAGTAGATAGATGAGAGGTATTATTCTATTCTCTGCCCCAAGAACATTTGCATCTTAGGCAACCGGAGGATTAAAATAATAGTTAGGTATACTATTTTTAACGCAACCTATAGTTGGAATGCTTTGTTTTTTTGCATAATCAGAGTTATCTCTTAGGGTGTGCATTATTCCAGTCTCTTAATATGAATTCCCTTGATTATTTTGTTTTTTAATTTGGAAGAGTTTAAAAAAAACAAAAACAAATGAGGCGGTGGGAAATCAATTGCAATTTTTCTGTACTATTGCAGACATATAATTCATTTATTCTTTCTGATTGGTGCTATAAGTAATGCAAGCTGGTTGAGTCAGCCAGATATTCGGTTGCGATTATGAGAATGATTTTTGAAATGTTTGATCAGTTAACTTGCAAGAGGTGTGGCATAATCATGGAACTGGGTGATGATGAAAAAAAGGCATAGTTCTAGTCAACCAGTTCAGGTTGGGACAAGCCCAGAAGCAGGAGGAGAGGTTGTGAATGATTTTCCCAGAGCAGATCACTGGACTGCTTTCCATTTTAAACCAAATTGCCTATTCAGCCCATGGAATGCTGCCAATAAGTTTGCAAATATTTCTCGTCCTGATCTTCCTTCTTCGAGGAGTGTGAGTGCAATGGAGAGATATCAGCTTTAGAAAGTTCTGCAATACTCTCACACACACCAAAAATCAATGAATTATATGCTTTTCAAGCACTTGGGGTGAAATGATAGCCGTGTCCCAATATCTAAGGGGCGGCCACAAAGAAGGGGTTAATCTATTTGCCAAAAAACTTGAAGGCAGGACAAGAAGCAACAAATGGAAACTTATCAAGGAAAGGAGCAACCTAAAACTAAGTTGAGAACAATTAAACAGTTGGAACAGCTTATCTTCGGAAGTTGTGGATGATCCAACACTGGAGGTTTTTAAGAAAAGATTGAGATGTTTGGATAGGGCAGGGGTAGTCAACCTTTTTATACCTACCTCCCGCTTTTGTATCTCTGTTAGTAGTAAAATATTCTAACCGCTCACCAGTTCCACAGTAATGGTGATTTTTAAAGTAGGGAAGTCAATTAAATTTAAAAAAGGAAAGTGCTTCAGTATTGGACAAAACCCCTACTGCTCACCATTAAAGCTGGAACACCCACTAGTGGGCGGTAGGGACCAGGCTGACTACCACTAGGGTAGGGGGTTGGACTAGAAGACTTTCCAAATCTGTTATTCTATATTATATATTTATATTTATTATATTTATACCCCGCCCTTCTCCAAGCGGACCCAGGGCGGCGCACAGGAATGTTAAAATACATACAAAACATATAAAATTTTAAAAAACTTATTCTAATAAAATCCTGCGCTAAAAACCGAATTAAAAATCTAAAAATCAGTAATGGAGGTTACGCTAGGCCGGCTAGATGGAACAGATGTGTCTTCAGACACTTGCGGAAGAGGCGGAGGTTGGAGATGGTGCGAAGTTCAGGGAGTAAGTCGTTCCAAAGGGCTGGTCCCACCACAGAGAAGGCTCTTCCACTGGGTGTCGCCTGTTGGCAGTGTCCAGCCGACGGCACTCTGAGGAGGCCCTCTCTGTGGGAGCGTATTGGTCTGAGGGATGCATGGGGCAGGAGGCGGTCTCGCATGTAACTAGGCCCCGAGCCATGGAGCGCTTTAAAGATGGCCGTTAGAACCTTGAAGCGCACCCGAAAGACCACAGGAAGCCAGTGCAGCTCGCGCAGGATTGGTGTTATGTGGGAGTGTCTAGGCGCTCCCCTAATTACCCGCGCGGCTGCATTCTGGACTAGCTGCAGCTTTCGGGTGCACCTCAAGGGAAGCCCCATGTAGAGATTCTGTAACAACATTAGAGTTGGCACTCTGCCCTACTACTGCATCTTCTCCATCTTGGGTAACAGTGCCCAGCCTTAGGGTATCCTTAATAGGCACATTTCTCAAGTTGCATAATTGCTCTATCTGGCCATCAGTAAACCCGTTGTTGGACTTCTCCATAAGGACCATAGCAGGACATTGATGACCCCTCTTTCCCAGTGATCACTAAAAACAAGGATGTTAGCCATCCAAGAGAAATCCTTGGAGTAGTATACCTGAAACCAACTATTTTTGGAAATATGACTGCAGTGTTACGGTTGGTGAAGAAATATTAAACCTCCAAAATCTGTATTTTCCTTGCCTCTACTTTGAAAAACCCACTGGCATTGCTTTGATTTGATGTCCTCAGCAAAGTAAGTCCAATAGCTATGCTTTATATAACACCACAAACTTTGCAGTCTTTCCCCCTTCTTTTCCTTTGCCTGTTCTGTATCAAAACGTATTCCTAACTCCCTCTGGTGTGATTTGTTGTGCAGAGATCAAGACAGGCTCCATGAAAACCTGGAGGAAGTGACCGTGTGATTCAAGTGGTATCACACTTGCCTGCTTAAGTTCGTGGCTTGAGGCTGAGATCACCATCCCGGCTTTAGTACCAGGGGCTCCCAGACAACATCAGAGATGGAAATGTTGGCTTTGTGGCGCTGCTTTTTAACCCTGAGCTATACACAGTGGAAAATACCACACTAGCAAAGTCAACCTGTGGTTTTTCCAATTTCCAATTGCAATACTGTCTTGCTGAGAGGGGAAAAGAGAAACATCTGTGTTATTTCTTGCTAAGCATCACATCTCCATTTCTGGCAGTAGTGTAAGACCCAACTTCTGATTTGGGGGAGCTAAATAAAAAGAAAGGAGGGGGTGGTGCAACTTTAAGGAAGAACCATTACAGAAATGGGATGCATTTTACGACTTTAAGTCATCGTGCTTCTAGCATTGATGGCTGAGTTGTTGTGATCGATCATTCAGAATGTTTTATCAGAATAACTGAATTCAGAGATTTGCAGCACAGTTTTTCTGGAGGGAAAGGAACCAGTTTGGGTGTGATTAAAACCTCATATAAGGTTTTGAAGATGAGGAAAGATGTTCCAGGGTTTAAAAGTTTCAGGGTTGAAATTTCAGGGTTGTAGTGCTCAGAACCAGAGAAACTGAAATAGCAACATGAAAAGAGAATTAAGACAGAAAAGAAAGGTATAAAGGATGGTGAAGCAAGCATGAAGAGCCTAACAGGGAATGAAACTGGCAGGATGTGAATTATTTATAGATACATCGAATCATGACTGTTAATCAGTAGAAAGAAAGCAGGAAAGAAGGAAAGAGTGTTTTCAAATATCCAAAACATCCAAATGTAAATAAACAAGAATGATACATAAAAAGATATGCTAAAAGGCTTCATTTTCAGAAGAATAGAATAGAATAGAATAAACTAGAATAGAATAGAATAGAATAGAATAGAATAGAATATTCTCTATTGGCCAAGTGTGATTGGACACACAAGGAATTTGTCGCTGGTGCTTAAGCTCTCAGTATACATACAAGCAACAAAGTGATAAATCATAAATCTTAAGATACAACCAATAAAGTGATAGTAATAAAACGCAATAGGATTAGGTAATAGAAATGATGAGAAGGATAATAGTAATATAGCCTTACTACATCTGTATAAATAAAAATGTAACAAGAGTTTGTTCAAAACCGCTAATCTCCGAAAGTATTGCACCGACGCTTCCAAATTTTCACACAACATTCCTTTCAAGTATGGCACCAATGATATATATATAGATTGTGTAGATGTCACACCTGTGCCAGCTACACGCAATGGAAATGTAAAAAATTGTAAAAAAGGTAGGTAGATGGATACAGAGAGAGCAGTGGGCCACAGGTATTGTGTCATCCTTTATGACATAAGATACTCTGTCCATAAGATTCAAGGAGAAATACAGTAGGTAGGTAGGTAGGTAGAGGGATAGAGAGGGAGAGGAAGAAATACAGTAGGTAGGTAGGTAGGTAGAGGGAGAGAGGTAGAAATACAGTAGGTAGGTAGGTTGGGGGTTATACGGTGGTTGTGTGTATGTGTTTGTGTGTGCAGGTGTAGATCTACACACAGATTGGTTGGCCATTTAACCAGACTGGGCCACAGCAATGCATGGCTGGATACGGCTAGTGGATAAATATACTTAGACATAAGACAGTGCTATAGGAATTGTGTGTTTAGCAGAGTGATGGCATGGGGGTAAACTGTCTTTGTGTCTAGTTGTTTTGATTAGATTAGTTGAAACTAATCTAATGTATTCCGTTTTAGAGCCCCTGATAAATCTGAGAAAGATAAAGTACAGTAGTTGATATAGAAAAATGGAAAAGTGGATAGTGGTGAGGGAAACCCATTCCCTACTCAAGCAAGTACAATTTTTCTTAAGTATTCTTTGTATAATGTTTGTATGCCACTGCACAAAACCTGGCATTCGTATATGCCAGGGGTCTGCAAAGTTGGCTCTTTGAAGACTGATGGACTTCAACTCCCAGAATTCCCCAGCCAGCATAGCTGGCTGGGGAATTCTGGGAGTTGAAGTCCACCAGTCTTCAAAGAGCCAACTTTGCAGACCATTGGTATATGCTATTTCAGGGTTTATATCAGAAAGTAAGAGCTGCTTGTCCTGCTGATCACTGTATCTTGTTTAATGAGCCAGGACAATTAGAACATTTCAGAATTCTGTGTAAAACTGGCAGTACAAAAGAAACATTTTCAATAGTTCCTACTTGTCCTGAGTCACAGGGCATATTGGTAAGGGGCATAGTATATTTTTGTGTCTTCCAGCTGGGAGTGTTGAAGGTAATGCATTACATCAGGCTAAGGTAAAGGCCCTTCTTTGGTTGGGAAAATTAACCATAAATATGTGAGTCCCGTAATCGAAACATTAAATGATATTCTATCCATACAATCTGTCAGGTCTGCCTCTAATGATAACCAAGAAAGAATCCACTCAACTCCATTTGTAAGAATTAAGAGTACTTTTACTGGTTATGAAGAGATAGCAGCAAGGTAAAGCAAGGTCTGAGACCCAAATGCGCAAAATCATACATATCAATATATGCCCAACCCTCTTTCCCCAGCAACCCCCCCCCCCATTGTCCAATGTGCAATCCCCTTAGGCATCATGTGGGTTTCATCTTCAAGAGCATCATCAGGATGGCATGCAAGACCGTTGACCTTGGCCACCACCAGGCCCCGTCCAGTGATATGCGAAGTAGATGGTGAGAACTTACTCCCTTCTCCAAATCTCCCTCCTGCACCATACAGTCCCATTCCCAATTACCAAAGCCCCTCCCTCCCCGTTTCAATGGCAGCCGAAGCAAGCAACAAAGCAGAGGCTGACACAATCAATATCAAATGGCATGCTAACTGCAGGATTATGAGAGCTAAAACCCAGTTTATATGGAAGGAATAGGTTAGCCTGGCCTAATGCATTAAAGGATTCTGTGACCAGCATGAGCAGTTTTAAATGTCTTGTCTTGTCTATTGCATTCTGCACATTCTTTAAAAGAATATTCCAAAATTGTTTTTTGAGAGCTGCCATATATTTTAGGGACAAACCGCCTTTCATGTGAATAATGTATGATAGGGTTTCATGATTTCAAGATGGCAGCGCGCTTAGGCGCAGTAGCTTTGAGCTCCTGGTGTCACAGTAGAGTTAGGCAAAAACTAGTTTATACCCGCAGGGAGTTATTAAGTTATCATTAAGTTATTATTAAAGATTGGATCTTCTAGTTGACTCGATATTACCAGCGACTTCCAGCAGTCTCATAATATACCGAATGACATAGTAAGACTGCCAGGCTCTCCATGGATCGTTGTTTGGCCTAGGAGGCAGCAAAGAGAGGTGAAGCAGAAGTGGGGATGCAGAGCAGGTTTGCTAGTTTGATTACAGAAGCAGCCTCACAGACCAGCATTACCAAGCATTTCCTAACCAACTCTAGATCCTTTGTCCACAAAACTCATGAACTAGAGCTATGGATGGCAGCGAATAAGCTCATTTATGACTGCTGTGTGATGATCATCACAGAGACCTGGCTTCATCCACTTGTACCAGATGTGTCTGTGGAGCTAACTAACTGCACCACACACTGGTTTGACAGAAACAACAACTCTGGTAAAAGCAAAGGTGGAGGACTGTGTATTTACACACATAATAACTGGTGTACTAACAGTATAGTTGCTTATACACACTGCTCTTCAGACGTGGAATTCTCAACTGTCATTTGTCGGCCATTTTATTTACCTAGAGAGATTTCTGTTATAGTTATCACTGCTGTCTATATTCCACCTGATGCAAATGTTAGCACAATGCTCAAACCAATTTCATTGTAATTTTATTACAATGACAATAAAGATTATTATTATTATTATTATTATTATATGAGAAGGACAATCCATCATCATTTAAAATGACAGAACTAATTTTAGACATCCGGAATAAACAGGACAATCTATTATTAGAAGATTATCTAATTTGTACATTTTGGAAGAATGCTTTGAATTTTTTTTCTATCCTGATGGGGCTTTGTAGCTTTAAAAATGGACTAAACTGTGTGCATGAGGTTAGTCATAAAATGTGTATTAGACAAAAATATACATGTGCACACATTTATTTTTTCTTGGAAAAAATGCTCATAAAATCTGCTCACTAAAAAAAACAGTTATGAATATTCATGTGTACCTTTTCTGCCAAAGTTATAAACAGAAGAACCAAATGGAAATATGAAAAAATGGGCAAAAGCCAAACTGAAGGAATTTACCATCCCTAATTCATAAAATGGGCTCTGATCCTGCATTTACAAGGTGGTAAATGTCTATGAATATATGAATCAGTTTATTTATTTTTCTTTCCTTTTTGTTGGATAAATTAAAATCTACCCAACATATTGAAAAGGATGGGAAATACTGATCATTCATGCGCTCCGAGTTCTCAAAATGACAGTGGCAACAATGAAATATATGAATTAAGCAAGGATTTACCTGAACTAAAAAAAAAGTGTAAATGCAAATAAATGTAACTGTCAAATAAGGAACATGCATATGATTAGGATTATCTGAGTTTATGGAAATAACTTTCCAGTGTATTCACATGCCATAAAAAGCAGATATTACACTGTAACCAGGGGTGGGTTCCTGAACCGGTCAATACCAGTTTGCTGCGTGCATGTGCTGGCTGTGCATTGTTTGCACATGTGCATTTGACTAAAAATTGCTCTGCCGCATGCACAGAACCATCCTGGCAATGGCAGGAGACACACAAAAACCGGTTCAGGGGCATGTCAGGCCTGGGTCATTGCTGGTTCTCCGACCCAGGCCTGAATTCTATTACTGGTTCGGCCGAACCGGGCCAAACCGGCAGCTGCCCACCTCTGACTGTAACATGAAAATTGGTAGAGCCTACAGATTAAATTTGTTCCTGTTATACAGCCTAATTATTGTGTGGATTTTTTTAAATTGTTGGCAAGCCCCAATAGAATGAAATCTTTCTGATACTTAACGTAAGACTGAATTGAAAAATGACCTTCATAAACCTGATATTAAAAAATAAGCAAAAATATAACATTGAAAGCAGCGTTGGGAATCGATTCTTAAGACTATTAGGTAAGTCTCAGTATAGCATTTTAGAGTATTAAATAGAAACTTATCAAAGAGAAATCCAAGCCAGAACTAAGGAGAAACCCAAAGGTGCTTTTTCAGGAGGCAACTGGACTTTCTTGTTTTTTTCTTTTGAAGACGTTGCACTTCTTATCCAAGAAGCTTCTTCAGTTCTAACAGGGTAGTGGCGAATGGAAGGATTTATATTCCTTGCAGACAGCTGGTCATTTGCATCCTTTTAGAGGGTCGATGAAGCACTTGGAAATTTACCTGAGTAGTGCCCCTGGTTCCTGTCGTCTGCAACAAAGGAGAAATTTCCTGATAGTGAGAATCAGCAGAAAGTCTTGTCTTCAGAGGTTGTGGGTGCTCCATCATTGGAAGTTTCTAAGAAGAGATTGGACAGCTATTTGTCTGGAATTGCATCCTGTCTCCTGTCTGAGCAGGAGATTGAACTAGAAGACTTCCAAGGTCCCCTCCAACTCTGTTATTCTGAATTCTGAAATGTTAGTGACAAGTTATAATGCTGTGCTTTCAAAACTCTTCATTTGAAACTTAGAATGGCAATAAACAAAACAAAGTTTTAAAAGGCGAACTGCATTATATTAGGCAAATTAAAGCTGAAGCTCAATAGATTTTCATCCAGAAAAGTGCAATCCTAATACATGACACACTTCTGCAGGCAACAGCACCTGGAGAACTTGGCAAATGGAAAGAAAGAAGTAAAGGAAGGAAGGAAGGAAGGAAGGAAGGAAGGAAGGAAGGAAGGAAGGAAGGAAGGAAGGAAGGAAGGAAGGAAAGGAGCTATGCCCATTGAATTTATTTAATACCTGAATATGATATTAGAAGAGACTGTAAGCTAGACTAGGATGTTAAAAAAAAATCCAAAAAAGGGCAATATCAAAACACCTCTGTACAATTGCCAAAGCTATATACGAGACCGCCTCCTGCCCCATACATCCCTTCGTCCGATCCGCTCCCACAGAGAGGGTCTTCTTCGGGTGCCGTTGGCCGGGCAATGCCGGTTGGCGACACCCAGAGGAAGGGCCTTCTCTGTGGCGGGCCCGGCCCTCTGGAACGACCTACCCCCCGACCTTCGCACAATCTTGGACCTCCGCCTCTTCCGCCAATGTCTTAAGACGTACTTATTCCAACAAGCCGGCCTAGGATAGCCCCCCGTTTCTGACGTTTTAAGGAAATTTGTAATTTGGTAGGGTTTTTAATATTGGGTTTTTAGCACGGGTTAATGAATTTAATTATATTTTAATTGATATTTATTGTATTTTTGTGTTTTTAAGATGCCTGTGCGCCGCCCTGGGTCCTAACAAGGAGAAGGGCGGGGTATAAATTTAATAAAATAAATAAAAATGAATAAATAAATAAATCTACGTGGCAATGGTTGTGAGGGTGGAAGGCAATGTAGAAGACCAGATAAAACAAGTTCATGAAGAATATTTAGAAGCAGCTGAAATCAACTCAAGGAACTATTATTAGTTGCTAGAGGATGCTATAGAACTACAAACTACCACAACGCAATACAAGCCTTGATACAACTCAACTGATGCCAATATATGTATATAAGCCTAGATGATAAGCACAAAAGAAACCATCGTAGATTTTATTTGTTGGTGTGTGCAGAACAAACCAGGAGTCTGTGAGTTCTAGTCCCACTTTAGGCATGAAAGCCGACTGGGTGACTTTAGATCAGTCACTGTCTCTCTGCTCAACTCACTTACAGGGTTGGTGTTGTCGAGAAAATAGGAGGAGGAAAGAGCATTAGCATCTTGAGTTAATTATAAATCAACAGGCAGGACAAAAATCTAGCAATAATAATTCACACGCTTAATGCTGAATGTTTCTTGTTTTCACCCTGGCTCTGTTTTCTCTTTTGCATTTTAAATGGAGGTGATTTAGAAAAATGTAAATATGTTAGGACACATTAGCTTAGATTTGCAAATAATAGGAAGCACTTAGTCCACTTGAATCGAAGTGTGCTATATATTTAATAACTTCAGATGTTCGTTTTGCTATTCCCTCTGTAAACTGTTGAAATACATAAACCACAAAGTCAGGACCATTTCTTCTCATTGTCCTTCCATCACAAACTCATCAACCATTGCTGGATCACGTCACACCTTCTTTCATCTCCCAAACTTTTCAGTTTGCAAAGTAGAATGCTTTTATTACATATGCCAGATAAAAAAAGAGTAGCACCAGCCAAATAAATTCAATTCATCCAAGGACACATTTCCTTGTGCACCATTTATGTCTGTCAGCGGTTTTGAACAATATTCAGAAACATGCCCTTGAAGTTGTATGGAATGTAGCTTTAATGTATCAGCATACGAAAGAAAGGTTGGGTTTTTTTTAAAGGGTGGGGGGGAAACGAAACAGTACAGGGAGGAATCTTTATGAAGTGTTTCTCTTTTGCTGCCCTTGTTTTGCCTGTTGCATTTTTAAAGCATATGAACATAAAATAGGAAAGAGGTGGGAAAGAGACATGAGAATCTTGCTGCATGCATTAAGTAAATACAGTACACATTATTGGTCCATGGGTTCTGCTTGTACTGTATCTGATTCCCCACTCAGAGAGAAATTATTTCACGCAGCTTTAAGCCAGATAGGTTGGTGGCATTCTGTCCCATCTAGCAGATTTATATTTTAGGCTTTCTGAGGGAGGGAGGAGGGAGAAGGAAGAGGAGAAGGAAGAAGAGAGAAGGAGAAGGAGAAGGAAGAAGCATCTGGCAGGACCACACGCTCTTTGTACAGTTCCCAAGGAGAAATCTTAAATGTGATACAAATTGGGTTTCCACTTTCTTACATTTCAGTGGTTCCAACAGCAGAGTGGAGTATATCTAATATAACTGCTTAATTTATATTGATTTAAAGTTTGGAACTATTTTTCCCCAGTCCAGTAATGGATAACTTCATGTGAAAATAGAGATTTCAGTGAACCAAGAACTTGGAACATCAGACCTCCCTTTGGGGAAATTCCCCTCAGAGCAGAGCTTCGGATTCATGTAGGTGATGTTGAGACCATTGCGGCTGCAGCAGGGCCATGAGACTATGGCTGGCCATATAATGCCTCACCTAAGATCCTGAGAAGGTCTTTTGCTCAGAGCAAAGTCTGGCTCATTTGATATCAGTAGAGTTTTATGGTAGCTAGGTAGCAACCACCAACTAGCCTATGGTAGGACCCAGAGGTGATATTCAGCCGGTTCGGACTGGTTCAGCCAAACCAGTAGCAGAAATTGCAGGTGGGCCTGCCCACCTGCCCTAACAATATGTTGTCCTGTTTAGGGACTTTTTTTGAGTAAAGGACATACGCGGAAGGCCGGACACATGCACAGACTGGGCATGTGCAAGCAAAGTGAGTGCATGCACACATGCACATGCACATTTGTGAACCAGTAGGGAAGGGAAGTAAAAACCACTCCTGGTTTTACTAGTTCCAGTGACCTGTGTGAAAGGATTCTATGCAGAAAACTTCATAACCAGAGATTTTACTCAGAGAAAGATACTAAAGGAGTATTGGACACAATTTATTTTGCAAGCCCACACATGGCCCTCCTGCAAGAAGAAAATTCTGTTCATGTTATACATTAACTCTTGAATCGTCCAACCACAGGAAACCACGGGGCCTGTAGAAAGTTATAAATAGAGCCCCCATGTAAGGTTCTTTTTTAGACACAGAGTTGGGGGCAGAGGAATAAAATGCTCCCTGGGGGAACACTTGATCTGTTCTCCAGGTTCGAGTTGTCAGCTTTGACAGATATGATAAAAACTAATTAAATTTCTGTTAATTTATTTTATCTGATTTAGTGACTGCTTGTCACACAAATCCCTCAGTAAGTCCTACTTTGCTTTCATATCAACCTTTTCACTCTTCTCCACCCCAAAATTCTATTAGGTAAACGCTTGGAAAGTGGACTTGTGTAACTCAAATAAACAGAAGGAGCACTTAACTCAATCTACCTTGCACGCTCCATTCGCATGTGTCTGCTTTGGAGAGAAGTTAACTGGTTCCAAGTGTACAAATTCCCATCTGCAGCCCTTTCGTTTTTTTAAGTCCTTTGGATGAGGGCCCTTGTATATATACCTATATATCTATAGCATCAACGATGCCAATAATATCACGACTTTACATATTTGCTTATTTGCTTGCTTAGATTGAGTTAGATTGTTGCCCATCTCACCAGTGTGACTCTGAGTGGCTAACAAGAATTAAAACACAACATAAATGTATGAATAAAAAAGGTAAGTATTTCCTCTTTCCAGTCAAGTTTGACTCTAGTGGGCGGTGCTCATCTCTGTCCCTTAGGCGAGGGAGTCAGCTTTGCCTGAAGACACATCCGTGGTCATGTGGCCAGCATGACTATATGCTGAGGCTCACGAAACATCTTGTTACCTTCGCACCAAAGTGGTACCTATTTATCTACTCTCATTTGCATGCTTTCAAACTGCTAAGTGGGCAGGAGCTGGGGCAAGAACAGGAGCTCACTAGAGGTGTTATTCCACTGGTTCATCCGAACCAGTAGTGGAAATCGTAGGTGGGCCTGCCCACCCACCCACCCTGGCTCTATGCCGTTCTATTTAGCCACATTTTCAAGTTGCGTGCATGCGTGCAAGCCGTACTATGTGATCAAAGCGCCTGCAGGGAAGGCTGAGTGCACATGTGGACAGTAGTGAGTGAAGTGACCATGTGCACACTCACATTTGCCAAGTGGTAGGGAAATTAAGTTAATACCATCCCTGGAGCTCACCCCTTTGTGTGGCATTTAGGTCTCAAACCCAGACTGTCAATTTATCAGCTGACAAACTCAGCATTTTTAACTGGTGAGCCATCACATAACCCAAATGCATGAATAAAAGAATAGTAGCTAAGTAAAAAAAAACTACTCCCCGCCAATTAAGACAATCTTGGGTCCCAAACACACTCTTCACCAATAGTGTGGGCTCAATTTACTCTCCTGGTCCCCCCTCCCTACCAGACAGGTCTTCAAGCTTTCTTAAATAGGAGCAGACAGCCATTCCAGATGTGGGTGCAGCTATCCAGAGGCATCTGCAGGGCCTGACAATGCTTTTATCAAAAATGAAGAGTACTGTGTTGTGCTGTTGCTTTTCTTCCCGCTACAATGCCATAGTGGAGGATCAGAGGTTGTGTCACCACAAATTGATCCCCTTCTTATCATGGGTTCCCTTTGACCTCCTGGGTGATGGGAAGCCCATACAATACGTCAAAATTAGGCCAACATCCCAACAGCTAGTTGCACTTAATGTATTCCACCAAGGCACTTCACTTTTTCCTAGGAACCATAAGAAAATTAAGCTGTTGCTCAGCACATCCATCTGTCTGATATTTGTCAGCAGAATTGTTTCAGGATAATTCTGAAATATAATAATTCAGAGAGGCAGCACTTGCTTACTTTTTGAAGGCTGGTTTGAAATGCTGCCAGATTTTGGAAATGTTGCTATCTGCCATTTAGGAGTGTGGAGTGTGGAGCTCATGGCCTTGCAGAGATGATAAATTATAATTCTTGCCATTTCTTGCTATTTGATGTGGTGGCTGGGATTTCTAGGTGTTGCGTTGTTCAGTGGTATTTTTTAAGCCTGTTTAAACAGCAGGCAACAAGGATACACATCTTGTCCAAGATTATCTATCCTATTGTGTACATATTTATCTAATACAGATAAAGAGCGATCCAAACAGCTTACATTCAAATACAATCGCTATGTTTCAGTAAACCATTTGAAAAATAAATAATTGCACTGTGCCACAATCTTTCTAAACATTTCCTCAGAATAGTTATATGAACTGAACATGAACAGAGAGCCAGTTTGATCTAGTGGTTAAGGGACCAGCTTAAAAACAGGGAGGCTGTGAGTTCAAATCCTGCTTTAGCCATGAAAGCCACCAGTCATTTTGTCACAGTCCAACTGATCTCCCAGCATTGTTGCTGTGGAGAAAATAGGAGGAGGAAAGAGTATTATATATGCTGCCTTTAATTTTTCTAAAAAAAGAAAAAAAATTAAAAGGTGGGATATAAATAAATACCTACAATTGAGAAGTTTATGATTTTAATAAAATGATTGTCGTGAAGGAAACAGCCACAGCAGCCATAAGCTAAAATGATGAGATTGTTTACTGCCACCACTTCTAGTCTACTGACATCTTTGATTCTTCTTAACGTCCAATTTCATCACTGACTTTTTGCTGGACCAAATACTTCATGGGGGCTACTCATCACTGTTGAAGTAGGCCTGAAGAGCTGAGATGTCTTGTAACAAAGATGAAGATGGAGGCGGATACTTGATTTTGAAGCAAGTCAACTTCCTGCTTTATTTTTTAAAAAAATAAAAAATAAATTAAGAGAGAGAAACTTCTATGCGTCTTACAGGGCATGGAATGTAGTCCTTTGCATTTTCCCTCACTGGTATTTTCCTGTATTCAGGACAACAGTTAAAAACAGAACAAAATCAACATTGTCTTTGGCCAAGCTTTAACTGTTGATCAAAGTTTAATTTTTAATTCCATTCTACGGTGTTTCCCTGAAAATGAAACAGGGTCTTATTTTCTTTTGACCCCCAAAATTGGTCTTATTTTCGGGGAGGTCTTATTATTTTTGAGGTACAGGAGGTGGTGAGCATGGTTATCTCATGGCTGCTGCTGTGTTGCAATATTTTTGGAGGAGGGCTTATTTTAGTGCATGTGCTCAAAAGCCCAATTGGGCTTATTATCTGGGGAGGTCTTATTTTCGGGAAAACAAGGTAATTATGTATGTACTAATACTATTTTAAATTATGTTGGGTATTTTTTATCTTTAGCCGTCACTTTGATTGCTGAAGATAAAGAAAGGAAAGGAAGAGATTTGGGGAGGGCAGGGTGGGACTAAGAGACACCAAACATGACATCTGTAGAAGCATCCTGGTCTTTCCATTATTGTAAATATATAGAATTCTTTATTGGCCAAGTGTGATTGGACACACAAGACATTTGTCTTTGGTACATATACTCTCAGTCTACATAAAGAAAAATAAAATAGAATACATTCATCAAGATTCATAAGATACAATATTTAGTGAAAGTCATAGATTACTAATAAGCAATCAAATCATACGAGGAACAAATAAAACTATATAAATTGTAAAGATGAAAGCAATATGGTTATAGCCATAAGTTAGAAGAGATAGGTATTAAGAAGGAAGAGAAGAAGAATAGTAATACAGTCTTAGTAAATTATTGGCAGTGTTGTGTGGGGGAATTAGTTGTTAAGCAGAGTGATGGCATTTGGGAGAAAATTGTCCTTGTGTCTAGTTGTTCTGGTATGCAGGGTCCTATAGCATCGTTTTGAGAGTAGAAGTTGAAACAATTTATTTCCAGAATGTGAGGGATCTTATAGATATTTTCACAGCCCTCTTTTTGACTCGTGCAGTGTGTAAGTTCTCAATGAAAGGCAGGTTGGTGGCAATTGTTTTTTCTGTAGTTCTAATTATCCTTGAACCTTGACGGATCCATGATCTTTTGCTAGGTAAAGCATTTTCCAGTTTCATTAGTTATCCTTTGTCTGGTCTGAATCCATTTGATAACAGAGGCAAAGAAATTCCCTTTAGGTTTCACTGTTAAAAAGGAAATGCACTGTATAAGCATCAATATTTGTTTAGACAATAAAAATGCACTGTGGATGAAAAGCGATTTATTTGCTTTATATCTGGAGCAGACCCAAGGGGGAGTCAGTACTCCTATTTAAAAATCAAAGGCACACATGTAAATCAAGAGTACAGCATAGAGGCCATGGTCTACATTGTTTCATTTCCGTGAATTTCCATTTCTGCACTGGGAGGAATGATTTAGCTCACAAGATTTGCCCTGTGAATGTTGTGCTGTCTAAAATAACATGAGTTAAGCCAGGGATGTCCAAACTTGGGAACTTTAAGACTTGTGGACTTCAACTCCCAGAATTCTGGGAGTTGAAGTCCACAAGTCTTAAAGTTCCCAAGTTTGGACATCCCTGAGTTAAGCTAAACTGAAAGGAGGCCTTGCTTTTATCAGCATTGAATCAAAATAGAGCTGGAAGGGATCCTGGAGGTCTTCTGGTTGAGGAAGTTTCTCCTTAATTCCAGGTTGCATCTTTCCTTCTGTCCATTGTTTCTTGCCCTGCCCTCTGGTGTTTTGGAAAAGAAATTGACCTCCTCCTCTTTGTGGCAGCTTCTCAAATACTGGAACACTGCTATCATGTTCCCCCTAGGGATGGCGGACCTATGGCACGTGTGCCACACGTAGCACGAAGAGCCATGTATGCCAGTACGTGAGCCGTCCGCTCCAGCATGCATGCATGCACTGGCCACCTGATTTCTGGCCTTCTGGTAGGCCCGCTGGGCCTGTTTTTCACCCTCCCTGGTCTTCGGAGGCTTTCCTGACACCCAGGGAGGGCAAAAACGGCCTCCCCCGGCTCACTGGAGGAAATACCAAGCTCAGCTTGGAGGCAATCAGTGTGGCGTGCGTGTGGGGGAGGATGGTGTGGAGGTTGTGTGCGTATGTGGTGGAGCGCTTTGCATTATGGATGCCGGCACACACACACAAACACACAATTTTTGGCACCCTACAACATAAAGTTTAGCCATCACTGCCCTAGTCTTCCTTTTCTTTAGACTAGCCAAACCCAAATCCTGCAACCATTCTTCATATGTTTTAGTCTCCAGGCCTTCCCTTAGACCGATACGCTCCCACAGAGAGGGCCTTCTCAGGGTGCCGTCGGCCGGACAATGCCGGCTGGCGACACCGCGGGGAAGAGCCTTCTCTGAGGCGGGGCCAGCCCTCTGGAATGACCTACCCCCTGAATTACGTACCATCACCGACCTCCGCCTCTTCTGCCAATGTCTCAAGACATATTTGTTTCAACAAGCCGGCCTAGCCTAACCTCCCATGGGGACTTTTAGGTAGTTTTTAATTGGGTTTTTAAATTTTGGTTTTAGCGCAGGATAGGTTTATTTAATAGTCTTTTAAATTATATTTATTGTATTTTGTATGTTTTTTAAATTTCCTGTGCGCCGCCCTGGGTCCTCTGTGGAGAAGGGCGGGATACAAATTTAAATAAATAAATAAATAAATAAATAAATAAATAAATCATTTCAGTTGCTTTTCTTTGTACTTTTTCCAATGTCTCAATATCTTTTTTGTAATGTATTGACCAAAACATGAGGCAGTAGTTCAGGTGTGGTCTTGATAAGGTAATTTCTGCATTAAGGGACTTGCATTCTCAAAACCAAGTATCTAGGCAATCAGAATGAAACCATGAAACTTGACTGGGCATTCATAACAAGCTAGGAGGTCAATTCTTTATCTCCCCAACCCAATCTTCTTCTTTGGGGTGGCATTTATGTTGATGTGTTTCACATTCTATTTTATGGAATGTTAGGAAAAAAAGAATAAGAAGGGGTGTGTTGCTTGACAAGCAAGTCTCATGAAAACGATGATGTCACAGCCCAGTTGAGAAACTTCTAGACTTTTTATAGTTTTATAAGAGTTAAGCTAAATTACAAAGAATATTCTCAAATCAAAGCAAGATTGCTACATAGATCCAGAATTTTATTCTTTGTGGTGTTGACATTCCACACTACAAACTTAAAATTAACAATAAGTAATTAAATAATTTTTTTAATAATAATTATTGAAGCTTACTGAAGGCAATATACACCATTTGTCTCTTACATGATTTGTAGACATTTTGCTGCATTTGCATTAACTGGCCTTCCTGAACTCTTTACATTACACCTACAAAAATGTCCTAATAGTTAAAACTAGATGTCATCAAGGGGTGGATAACCATCACTCAAGAAAGGACATGACCAATACATAATTTGGCATATGTTCTCGGGATAGCTATTCACAATGGCAAGTGACAGCTGAGAATCAAAATCCAATCCTAACCTGCTTTTAGTGCAACTCTATCCAACATAGTTTCCCCCACTCTCCTCAATCCGTTGTGCTTCTCTGGATTTAATTTTTCTTTATCCAAGCAATAATTGAAATTAGGCAGTATCAATTGCTTTCTTGGAGTTAGATGGTAGGGAGCAGTACAAAACATTGACTTTCCACTCAAATGTTCCTTCAAGACCAGGGGTCCCCAACCTTTGCAACTTTAAGTCTGAAGGACTTCCGCTCCCAGAATTCTCCAGCCAGCAAAGCTCTAGAAAGTCCATTCTGTTCTGTTCTATTCTGTTCTGTTCTTCTCCTCCCTTCCATTCAAGTAATCTAATATGCATGTCCATGAAGCTAGTTCAGTTAGGACCCAGAAACAGTGGTTCTTAATTACATTCCTTGTCTTGTAGAATGCCTTCCTTTGACTGAAACCAATCTGCTAGTTTTTTGGAAATTGGTCCAATTACAGCTTTTCTGCAAGTTGCAAAGGTTGGGGACCCCTGCTCTAGACCAGGGGTGTCAAATTCAAGGCCCAGGGGAAAGATCAGGCCCACGAGGTGCTTAGATCTGGCCCGCGGAGTCATCCTGGAAACAGCAAAGGACTGGCCTGCTGTGCCTCTGGCAGCAAAAACAGAGTTCCGTTTCCACTGGCATGTGGTTGCAGGAGGCCATTGCAGCCAAAAATGGAGCTCGGGAGCCCCTTATCTCTGGCAGGCCACCACAGACATACCTGACACAAGTGACGTCAAGCTGGCCATGTCCGCTGGCCACCCCTACTCTGCCCAGCTCCCCCAGGTCAAACACAACTCTGATGCTTCTCTCAATGAAATTTAGTTTGCACCCCTGCTCTAGACAATTGTAACTCTCGTCCCTAGAATTCTAGCTGGCACAACTTTCAGAGACCATATAATGGGCTACATTTGCCAATGTGTTCCCAATAGGGCTCTAGAAAAAAACTTTAATAGAAGAACATTCATAAAATATAACAAATTTAGCAAGCATGACTCCATGCCTGTTTTGAATGTTCCAATTTGTTGATAATACGTAGTATTATTTAAAATATGCACTTAGTTGAAATGGAGAGTTAACATGAAGGAGCACACAGAAGTTTCAAAATGCAATTCCTAGCATGTCCAAGTTAAGTAATAAGATAGCTTGAAATACTGAAGAATTGTTGCCTGCAGGTAGAAGAGATAGCTTTAAAACTGGTGTTGCTTCTATTTTAAAAAATTAAGCATCCCAGCAGAAAATTAGGTAGTTGAAATGAAGAAACGTGGCAATTTTTCTTTTTAAAAACCACCTTCTGCTGAGTGTCTATGGAGATTCCCAATCAATCAAGTCATGGATATCCCAAAGGGTGGTTTTCCAAAAGGCAACCGGACTTTCTCTTCAACTTTTTTTGGAAAAAGGTTTGCATCTCATCCAACTGAAGAACTGAAGAAGCTTTTTGGTTACAATGCAAAACATTTTCAAAGAAAAAGATCAAGAAAGTCCAGTTGTCTATAATATAGATAGTATGCAAACTCCCAAGGACAGCTTCGTCCTGGGATGGGCTCCAGTTAGCAAACAGCATCCTAAAGTTTCTCCAGATGCTGATGCTTTTCAGTCTTGGCCTTACCTGAGCTTTCCATGTGGACTGCATTTGGCCAGCTAATCCTCAGATCTCAGACAGTGAAGATTCTGACTCAGAGAAATCTGAGAATACCCAAGGAGTGGCATGATGGTTTATTTTTCTGTAATTCTTTATGCTCAGTTCCTAAAATATGAACACTCACTGCCACTTTAACAACAAAAAAGGCTATTATGGTGTTCAAGAAAGAGCTATTAAAAGTTACCTAATTTGTCCTGAGACACTTTGCAAGAATGTCAACCGAAGGAGTGGACGTGGCAATCTGAAAAGCCAGGGGGGGGAAAGTACGGAGACAATTCTTTGAGTTCCAAAGAAATAGGGTTGTTTGTGAATGTTTTCACATTCCCCTTTTCACAATAGTGGCATTGAGAAAACAGATTAAAAAAGAAGAAGCAGAAGCAACTCCTTACACCTCTGGAACAGATGACAACTTTCTAAGTTTAGCTTCATACATTTTAGAGAATAAAGTAAGAGCATGTTTCAGCATTGCTGTTTTTTCAGGGCCAATGAGTTGAGTATATCATTTTCATTACTCTGTGTGCTCTTGACCGTAAGCCATTAACCCTGGAAATCACCAACTCAAGAAAATGAAACCAAGAAGCAAATATATGGCATCTTACTCTGACCCCAGTTGCCCCCATTTTCCATATGCCGGTAGCTGGCATTTGCTAGGCATGCCGTTACACTGCAATGCTGATATCACAAGTGGAGGTCCAACAACAAACTTGCCCCACTTCAGTCTTCCTAATGTTAGGACTATAACCGTGATGGTGAACCTATGGCACACATGCTACAGGTGGCACGCATAGCCCTCTCTGCAGGCACATGAGCCATCACCCTGGCTCAGTTCTGCCGAGCATGCCTATGCGCCTCCCACCGACCAGCTGATTTTCGGGTCTCTGCCGTGCATGCATGGGGGTAGGGCGCATGCGGGAGATGTGCATGTATGCATGGGGATTACACGCGCATGGGCAGAGCACACAGGTGAGGCGCACATGCACAATGCATTATAGGTGTATGCCCGTGCGTTTTCACTACTTGGTGCCATAGTGGTATAGTCCAGCCATCACTGCTGAATGAGAACTTGAGGAACTTGTAATTACAGCCCATCATCTTCTGGAGGGAACGCTGTCATTTGATTTCTGTTCACTTTCACAATATAAAAACCTAATTGGATTTCCCGCTGCTGACTTGTACACATCACATGTTTTGAATAGTCCGGTTGCATAATTTGGAAGCAATTCTTTCAGACTCCCCAGAGGGTAAGAAAAATCCTAAAGACCAGGCAATCTAGAAAAGTCCATCTGCTCTGATCTAGATGTTACTCAACGTGTCATACAACGCCAAAAAAGTATTAGTCACTGACAACGCTATTGCCAGTGCCATTGTAGGTAGTCCTCAACTTGCTTCCACAATTGAGCCCAAAATTTCTGCTGCTAAGCGAGACATTTGTTAAGTGAGTAAATTTCCGTTGCCAACCAAGGCAGTTGTTAAGTGAATTTGGCTCCATTTTACAGTCTTTCTTGCCATAGTTGTTACGTGAATCACTTCAGTTGACAAGTTAGTAGCTCAGTTGTTAAGGGAATCTGGTCTCCTCGTTGATTTTGTTTGTCAAAAGGTTGCCAACGGGAATGACATGAATGTGGGACACAGCAATGGCCATATGTATGAACCAGTTGCTAAGCATCTGAATTTTGATCCCATGATCATGGGGATGCTGCAATGGTTGTAAGTGTGAAAAATGGTCATAAGTCACTTTTTTCAGTGCTGTTGCAACTTTGATCAGTCACTAAATAAACTGCTGTAACCTGTACGTATCAACGCAGCCATTGATAGCCACCTGGATTGATGGGTTGACCACATCTGATCATAGCAAAATCTACAGTGTAGCTATAAATGAGCGCTTCTCTTAGTCTTGAATTTGCCTGCATTTTATTTTAATAGATAAACTTGAATTCTAATACAAGGAGACAGTGAGAAAACCATCGCTGCTCATGTCATGATACTGTGCACTAGTATAATATCATAGGGGCAAATTTGTGTTTGAAGGGCAGAGGTCAAGAGAGAGAGGGACAAAGCATTGTGTTTTCATGATGCTAGCTCTATCCCAGTGGTGGGATTCAATTTTTTTTACTATTGGTTCTGTGGGCATGGCTTGGTGGGTGTGGCATGGCTTGGTGGACATGGCTGGGTGGGCGTGGCAGGGGAAGGATACCAGTGGTGAAATTCAATTTTTTTATTACCGGTTCTGTGGGTGTGGCTTTGTGGGAGTGGCACGGGAAGGATACTGCAAAATCTCCATTCCCACCCCACTCTGGAACAAGCCAGAGGTGGTATTTGCCAGTTCTCCAAACTACTCAAAATTTTGCTTACATGAACATGTCAGAACCTGCTGAATTTCACCCCTGAAAGATACTATAAAATCTCCATTCCCACCCCACTCCAGGGGAAGGATACTGTAAAATCTCCATTCCCTCCTGATCAGCTGGGACTCGGGAGGCAGAGAATAGATGGTGGCAGGGCCAGTCAGAGGTGGTATTTACCGGTTCTCCAAACAACTCAAAATTTCTGATACCAGTTCTCCAGAACTGATCAGAACCTGCTGAATACCACCTCTGCTCCATCCTTTTGTTAGCGTGCTATAACAATTGCATGTATATATGAAAGGAGCAACATTCAATCGGGTAAGACTACTTTTGATATTCTAAAGAAAGCCCTCTATACAATGGACACCTGTATAAGGTTCAGCTATTTTTTCCAGCAGGGGATATCCCAGTGCGATTTTGAGTGAGGTCTTTGTTTGGTACAAAAAAATATATTTTAAACATTAAAAGGGTTATTTTATAAAAAAATTCAAAATGCCCCAAAGCTCATGAGATCTCACCTTGCAGGAGGAGACCCATGTCCATTTACAGTGGAGCAAAAAGATCAAGAGGAGTTTGGTAACAGTTTCCAGCTAACAAATTTTGCCTCAAACAAGCCAGTCAGGAGGTTATAAAGACCCCTTTTAGACTGCAGATGTATGGAACTCTTGGGAAAACATGCAATTGAGAAAGTTCCTTCGCCTATTTAGTGGCCCTCCCAAATCACTTCATCGGAAGAGAAGATGAAAGAACTTCCAGTAGAACCAATTAACCAGAGCTTGTAGAACAGCAAGCTGCTTCATTCTAAGATAACCTTATCGGTTACAGTCCTGATTTGTTTTCACTCACTCTTCCCACCTCCGGGCATTTTCCTAATTAGGAAGAGGTTTCTAATTTGGTTATAGTTGAACAAGGCAAAAAATTGAAAAACCTTATACAGAGTAACAGAGTTGGAAAGGAACTTGGAGGTCTTCTAACTTCCAGTCCAACCCCCTGTTCAAGTAGGAGACACTATACCAGGGGTCATCAAACTTTTGAACCTCAGGGACCACTAAATTCATAATTTTAAATTCCATGGACCACTAATATGATGTCATCTGACTGGGTGGGCGTGGCCAAGTCAATGTCACTCACGTCAAGGGATGCTTTGCCAGCCTCTACTTCCCAGCCACCTGCCCACCTGGGCTCCTTGCAGCCCCAACAGGAAGCAGTTGTAAGCAGCCACCAGGAGAAAGAGTTGGCAACACAGCTAGCTCAGTTCAAAGTGGATCTGACCAAGAAGGAGGCTCAGCAGAAACACCTCACTGAGAACTATGATCATAAACTTTCTAAGCAGAGGAAAGACCTGCGGTAGTGCAAGGCCAGGTACCGGCACCTGGAGGCTCAGTGGGCTGAGATGGTCAGCAGTTCCAAGCCATGATGCAGTCCCACTGGAACAAGGCCCTCTGGCTCTTCATCACTAGTGACACTTCCTCCCCCAGCCTTCCCCCAAAGCCTCGCACCAGGAGGCCAAAGCAGACCCCAAGTCGGAATTTCTCTTCCCCTCTGACCCAAACAAAAAGACCCCAAAAGGGGAGACTCTCTGCAGCAACACAAACATTCATTGCACATATCTGGCCCAAGGGCCATAGTTTGAGAACCCCTGATTTAGTGCAATATAAAAAATGCAAATTATTTTTCTGAGGACCACCAAAATTTTCTCATGGACCACCAATGGTCCACAGACAACCAGTTGGTGACCACTGCCCTATACCATTCCAGACAAATGGCTATCAACCCATATTTTTCAGAGTATAAAACACACCGGAGTATAAGATAGACCAAGATTTTAAAGAGGGAAATTTTAAAAAAAAGGTTTTTGCGCTCTGCAGACCTCCCAAAAATGGCCCATTTTCCAAAAAAGGGCATGAATAGCCTTTAGGAGGCTGGTACAGTGCTCCTGGGAGGGTGGGGCCCCCAAAATGAGCAAAAAATGGCCCGTTTCATGAAAATGGACCGGTTTTCTGTCCCCCCCAAAAAGTACATGCATATCCTTTAGGAGGCTTATAAAGTGCTCCGAGGGACTCGGGGGGGGGGGCAAAATTGAGCAAAAAAAGGCCCATTTTTTGCTCATTTCTGCCCTCCCCAGCCCCCAGGAGCTCTCTGAAAGCCTCCTAAAGGCTATGCACAGCCATTTTGATGAAGGGGGTTTCGGGAGGCAAAAAATGCTGTATTCAGTGTATAAGATGTACCCAGATTGTCAGCCTCTTTTTTGAGGGAAAAAGGTTCGTGTTATACTCCAAAAAATACCGTAATCTTTTCTTGAAAACCTCCAGCAATAGAGCATGCACAACTCCAGGAGGCAAATTGTTCCATTAATTAATTGTTCTCGCTGTCAGGAAGTGTATCCTTATTTCTAAGTTGGTTCTGTCCTTGAGAAGTTTCCCTCTGTTATTTCTTGTCCTGCCCTCAGGTGCTTTGGAGAATAGGTTAGCCTCTTATAATATAATACATTATACCATATATGACAGGTTGGCCTTGCTTGTAAAATGATCTTCAGTTCCAGCTTCTTCATTTCTGCCCTGAATGCCTACTACTTCAGCTCTGATCAGTTTCACATACAGCCTCAATCTCATCAATGCAGCTTCACTCAGTGGATTTCATAGCAGGGCATCCATTTCTTAAAATGCGCTGTAAGCACAGGAGCATTAATGCAGCAATTTGCCAAGCGCACACACTTGTAGTACAATTACAACAAGGGAGATTGAGTGAATGCATAGCAGGTTTCCTGATAACAGCTTCTTCACACTCCCTCTTGCCAATACCATCTTTTATCTACCCAAAGGGGAAACATTGTGTTTGCAAATACTTGCCTGTGATCTACACATCCAAGACCAGAAATAACTAGAAATCTACGTTTAGGACATGATCAGGAGGAGAGTGTTAATAAAGTATCTAAATAAAGACCCCCTTTTTTTTCCTGTCCTAAAATGCCTCCCATTCCTCAGAGTCTAATTTTAGACTGTTATTTAGAGGTGGAAACTGACACTGAAATCAGGCATCCTTATTTTATTATATTTTTGTTTATTTTCAAGAAGAAGCATACTTGTAATTATCTATAATAATGTATAATTTACATTTCTAAAGTGGTCCAACTTCTCAGCGATGAGATTTCTGAATCTCAAAAAGGGAGTTGAGTTTGTGACAAGAAGGTGGGTGCTTTGACATCAAGGGGTCCTATTGCATGCTATTATATAATTGGATGTCATACTCCAAAATTCAAGAAAGACACCCTGTGGTTCTTCTAAACCAGGGGTGGGCAAACTTTGCAACTTTAAGTCTGAAGGACTTCAGCTCCCAGACTTCTCCAGCCAGCTTTGCTTTGCTGGAGAATTCTGGGAGCTGAAGTCCTTCAGACTTAAAGTTGCAAAGGTTGGAGACCCTTGTTCTAAACAGTTTTGTTTATTGTTCCTCGCAATATAGACAAAATCTTGCCAAACTAAAGCAAATTGCTAGCATTAAAATAGTTATACTCTCAGAACTTTTAGGGAGGAGCTCTTTACTTCTTCCTCTGACCCAAGCCATATAAATTTTGCTGTTAGGTAAATTACACCCGAGCTATACAAGTGAACGGTGACTCTAGGAAAGAGCTCTTGATTCAGGATGGATAGAATTGGTGCACGAGATGAAGCACTGTGATAGCCATTGCACCAACCAAGAGAGATATAACAAACAAGTGGTCAAATTAACAGACCGAAGGATTCTATACATTTTCTCAGGAGTTGCAGGATCAAATTGTTCTGAGGTAATAAACAAGGCTACAGTAATCCCTCGTTTTCCGCGGCTTCAAGTTTCGCGGCTTCAGTGCTTCGCGGATTTTTTAAAAATACAGAAAAAAAATGCATCGGTAGGAGGCAAGCGCCCCCTAGTTCTTGCTTTAAACAATGTCCTCAACTCAAGTTTCCTAGCGAATCCTACTTCGCGGTTTTCCGTTTTTCGCGGAAAGTTCCGGTCCCCATTAACCACGGAAAACGAGGGATTACTGTATACCTCTTTTGCTTTGTACGGGCTTACTAAATCAGACCTCCAAACACAGCCAAGTGATTTCATCACTGTCAAAAACAGTCTGCATGGGATATTGCTGAATTATTGCAGCACTCAGGAACTAAAATAGGCCAGGTAGCTAAATCAATCTGGAAAACTGTTATTGTTGTTCTTCTGATTTTTTTTCTTTTTATAGTGCATCACCTAAAAAACAATGCACCTGCAGGAATAAAAGAAAAAGTTAGAAAAACTCCACAACTGTGTTTTCTCCCACCCCCCACCCCCATCCAGGGCCTCTTCTGATGTCCTTTGCCATGGTCAAGACCTCCCATCTTGCTGCCTGGTGGCCACCTAAGGAAAGTGTGAAGATTAACAATCCTGAGGATGTATTTAATGAACAGCAACAAGGGATTAGTGACACAGTGTCACCTTTCATGGCCCTCCTTAACTGGCAAGCTGACACTTGCTTTATTTTTGTTTGCCTTGTTGAGTAAACTTGGGGAGACTTAACTGGATTTACAGTCTTCCACTTTTTCTGATTAGCAGCAACGCCATGAACTCTTTTCATTTCATTCAGTTTTGACAATGTTTGGCAACTCCCTTGTGTGTGACTACACAAAATGATAATTATTTTCTCCTCCCACTCCCAGAAAACGAAGCAACTTTGAGAAGAAACAGTCTTAGATAAATAAACAAACAATTTAAGAAAAAACGTAACCTTCCTCCCCACAGCTGAGATCAAAAGTTGTTGCATTCCACGTCTGTAATTCCCCCCCCCCCCCCAATTTACTGTGCAGGAAGAAACTGCCATTTACATTAAGTATCCTCCGTTGTTTGGGCTCAAGCGGTCAGTCAGATTTGTAGATTTGTAGTCAAAGCTCTTGGAAAAATTATCTTTAAAAGGGTGGTATGATACCCAAAAATAGTTTAATAAGGCAGGCTTCAGACAGAAGAGAAATAAGAAGGCTGCCATGGTTAAAACAGGCTGTTACACATGGGTGCTTATGCAGCAATCTATGAGGTTACATGTAAAACATTTAGGATGATGGGAAGATACCAAGTTTATGCAGCCGGCATAATAGAAGGGCTGTACTTACTGATTCAAAGAACCAAGTTCTGGAGAAATAGCCATGGTGTATTTTTGCAGCAAAACCAAGAAACAGTCTTCAGGCATCTTAAACAGAAACAAATATATTATTTTATTAGCCTTCATGGATTAGAAGTGGCAAGATCTGCTGTTACCCCTTCAGGCAGAAGAATATTTTGTTGAAGAATATTTTCAACTGTCGGAAACTCGTTCTGCTCCATCCACTTTCAGGTTAAGTTTATTATATTGTTCTTATCTTTTTTCTTCTTGTACACTGCCCAGAGACTTTATAGTAGGCTGGGATAAAAACATAGTATGCAAGCATGTAAGTAAGTAAGTAAATACGTCACTCAGTAAATAGGTAACTGCATACATAAACATGTAATTTGGATGCCTTACACATCTTATCAATGTTTAAAACAACTTTTTTTTTTAAAATCCTTAATCCTCTTGAATCAAGATGGCCTGAGTCTCCTTCACCTATGGAGTCCATCCTTTGACATATCCCTGGAGTAGCTTTTGAGTAAACAGGTAGCATAACCCTGGCCTAGATCAAAGATTCAAAATTTATGTCCATTTGGTGGAACTAAGATAACTTACTGTCCCTGCTAGGATGGCCAGAGAAGGTAACATGAGAGCTATAATACAATACAAATACAATAGCAGAGTTGGAAGGGACCTTGGAGGTCTTCTAGTCCAACCCCCTGCCTAGGCAGGAACCTTATACCATTTCAGACAAATGACTACCCAACATCTTCTTAAAGACTTGCAGTGTTGGGGCAGTCACAACTTCTGGAGGCAACTTCTGTTCCACTAACTAATTGTTCTAATTAGTCTAATTAATATTGGTCACGAAATTTCTCCTCAGTTCTAAGTTGCTTCTCTCCTTGATTAGTTTCCACCCATTGCTTCTTGTTCTACCTTCAGGTGCCTTGGTGAATAGCTTGACTCCCTCTTCTTTGCGGCAACCCCTGAGATATTGGAACACTGCTATCCTGTCTCCCCTAGTCCTTCTTTTCATTAAACTAGACATACCCAGTTCCTGCAACCATTCTTCATATGTTTTAGTCTCCAGCCATCTATAATGTAGATGTCTCTCAGGGTTGGCAATGACATCTTGAGGGCCACTTGTTCACCATCCCTGATTTAAACATGAAGTGAATGAATCATGTCTATATGAGCATTCAACCTCCAAAATTTAAATTTGGCAATCCCATATTCATGGGAAAATATCCACATGCCCCGTGCTAAACATAGCACCCAACTTAATGCAGGAGACAACATCTAGATTATTTTAGCAGTTAAAAGTAAGTTCCATAAGTTGGCAATTAATTCAATTTATACTCTGTTGAATTCTGATAATGTAAGGAACCAGTGGGGGGGGGGGGAAATAACACACATAGGAAATTATTGACAGATTAATATTTAGGAAGAAGACAAGACTATATGGGGGAAATGACAGGGCCAGTTTTGATGATTTGGTAAGTTGTGGGTGGTGATTGATGCAAAAATATTTTTAAAATGCTTCCAATGAATAATAGATGTGAAGAAAACAAATTCAGGGAGTCTTTAAGGGTCTTGGTAACTTCAATTCTGGTAAGCCTGGGCATTTCAGAGACTAAAATTATCCTTTAATAAAAATAGCATGCTCTGTGACCAAATGATTGGCGCACTGAAGATTGTTGATAAGAGCAGATGGTCATATTTGCTCTATCTTGTTTGTCTGGAGTAGGCAGGATCTATTAGCCTGCCTGTTTCCTTATACTCCCTCTCCACAAAATACACCTTCTAAAAAAAATAATTTGAACAAAAAACAGAGTAAACACGCAATCTGCTCCACCCCCATCCCCACCTCTGGGCTCTTTTGAATAGGCCATAGATACCTTGTTTACCTTGCTGCATGCCAAGAGCAGAGGTGATGAGGACAGTGGCAGCTCCTTGCCAACCTCTCTTCAAAATCAGTTTTCTGGAGGCGGAGAAATACAGATATTCCCAAGCACATCTAAAGGAATCTGGCGCTATAGAACTTGGAAGGGGCACAGTATTTCCCCCTGAAAAGAATATCCCAGAGAACCTCTTCCTTCTCTTGCATTAAGAAGCAAGAGGAAACATGGTGGAGAAGACGCAAAGGAAAGGTCTGGCTCAGGTGCCAAGAGTGGCTTTGACTTCCGGCTTCCTTGAAATTCAGATGGCTGCTTCTCAGTTCCTCTGATGCAGTCCAGAGACTTCCTTAGCCAGATTCCTGAGGCTTAGCACCTTGGATCCTGACATTAATTCACTTTTTTTTTTGAGTAGAGAATAATTCCTTTATTAAACTTACAGTACAGTTGGTTTAGTTCAGGGGTCTGCAAAGTCGGCTCTTTTAAGACTGGTGGACTTCAACTCCCAGAGTTCCCCAGCCAGCTATGCGAGTCTATTTTACCAATGGTTGGGGGGGGGGGGGGTTAAGAATGTAAATTTGCATTGTTAAGCACATTAAATACCCAGACAACACAATGATTATTAAGCACTAAGACATATATTTAATAGAAAATCAATTTTAAAAAAATATCCTAAGAAAGACATGCAAATAAAAGAGTATAAAATAACGTGTTGATAATATATATTATTATACATGTATAATAATACTTACTGGTGACAATGAAATGGACAATTCCATACAACCTAGTCAATTATAGTTTTATAAGAAAGACTCTATAAGCTTATGGGCCCTAATTTTGGTATTAAAGTTCATACTAAGGAGAAAAAAAGGCTGCCTTCCACCATTCTTTCTTCAAGGTCAATTTTCTAGTAGCTGTTCAAAAATGGAATCTAGATGTAACACAGTTAACTTGATAGATCATAAGGATGTTGACTTGTATAAATTCTAAAATGGAATTTAAAACAGAGTTACAAATGCTCTTAGCTAGAATCTGTTCAACTGTCTGGCAAACCAAATTTCCCCCCCTGTATTTCATTATTTTAACATTATAAAACTCTCAAAATATTGTTTTCACTTTTGAGTCAGTTTTGGACTCCTAGCAACAGTCTTAATGAGCCCCTGCAATTTTCTTGGCAAGTCCTTTCAGGGTTGGTTTGCCTTGAAAACATGGCAAGCTAGATATCCCTGAAGGAGGAGGGATAGCATTTTGGTTGAAATGAGCAGCCAGAAGATGGAACTTGGCTGTCGATATCTCTCTGGAGGAAGAAGAGAACATGGGATCATCCATATATATTCCAGACAGCTGTTCCTCACAAGTAGACCACAGGCTGATGATTGCCTTTCTTTGAAATGTTATCCTAGCCATGTTCAGTGATTCATTATGGCAAGAATTTCTGTAGAGAAACTACACGTAAAAAATATAAGCTATATGTATTTTGTTGGGAAGCAACAGTACCTTGACAATACATTGGTGCATGTCTCATAGCGTCTGCAATTATAGTAATGCTACTGAAGACCTCCATTCTGAAAAAGTTTGCATTGTCTATGGATGTCTTGGAAACAAGACAGATAATGGTGAGATTAGAGTTACTTTACTTCCAGCTTTTATGGTGTATGAGTCAACTATAACCATCTAAAATCTACTTCATAGCCCTAGGCGTTTGGCTTCTTTGAAAATTCCACTTCCCTTTTTCATTTTGTTAGCAATGCACATAGTCCACAAGAATAATTTCTGAACCAGTTTCAACATTTGGGGTGGGTGGGGGGTGGATGAATATCTTATTTCATATTAAAGTTATTTGAACCTTCAGTTGGAATCTTCAAATCTGAATCCACATATCATTGGAAATCAATAAAGTGCTGTGATTAAGTGGTTTTTAAAAAAACTTTTGATAAACCTGAATTAAATTTGAAGTAGACACACCTATAGGAACTTTTGCCAGGAGCATGTAGGACCTGCTGGGTGGGTACAGATTCCTATTGGGAAAGAAATCCCAAATCTAATTTGGCTGGATCCAAGAAAGGAAGCACTCTGTCTATGCTATCACAGTTTGTAAATCTTTCAAACCAAGGAACCTTCAGGAGCAAAGCAATGGATTTCCCCTGCCTTGTGGCAGGGGGAACTATTAAAGTTGAAGCTCTGTAGTACAAAAAAGGCCTCCAAAAAGATGACCTCTGGCAAGATTTCTAGCCTTATCCTTTATTATTATACACACTTATGCAAATGAAAGGAAATTCATCTCATCTGTTTTGCTTTACATGTTTAACGAGAGACACATTCTGTCCTCAAGCTAAAGATGTAAATTAGATTTAGAGCTTTCAAAGGAGCAGTAGATATGTCTGCAGGAGAACTAGCTCAAAAGAGACATTTCTGGTTTTAGGAGATACATTTCAATCACAATTTTCAAAACGTGACACTATTCTCATTATTACAAGATTTGTGGGCAAGCATATTTGTACAAATTTCAAAATGGAGGGTTTAGAATAGAATAGAATAGAATAGAATAGAATAGAATAGAATAGAATAGAATAGAATTCTTTATTGGCCAAGTGTGATTGGACACACAAGGAATTTGCCTTTGGTGCATGTGCTCTCAGGGCACATAAAAAGACAAGATGTATAAAGTTATTCCATTTATCAACATGTTTGTTGTCTGATAATACTCTCTAATGTATCAGCATTTGAATGGAAGTGGAAGGCCACTTTACCTCCCAGGGTACAAAACACAAACACAGTTAAGCCGAACACAGCAATCTGTAAAAAGAGGATGTGCTTCAGGTAGAAAAAGGCTGGATTCTCATTTTGGATATTTCTAACATCTATCATTCGAAAAAGAATATTGACATTTATTTCAGTACACCATAATCAGAGCATCAGGCTTCAACAAAGAGGAAATGCTAAGTTTTATATTAAAAACAGATTCTCGGCCATTCCATCCATCTTTATTTCTATCTTTTCACCAAACCTTTGTGTAATCTTCAGGTAGTTTGTAATAGGAGTGGCTCCAGACGTTGTTGTACTTAAGAAAATGCTGATGTACAAAGGAAAATTTTAAGGGTAACATCTCCTTTGAGGTGAACATTATGGATGTAATGCAATATGTGTTCTCCACCATAGTACCAAAATGGTTTGCTATTATTTTCTTCTGCATTTTTTTTAAAATTGCAGTCATTAGTCCTTCAAGGTAGAAAAGACTAGAGAACTAAGGACATGTAGATCAGAACTTGTAGAAGACTAGGCAGAACCTGGGGGCAGAGTCAAGAGAGGACTCAAACTAAAATTGTTTTATATCCAAGTCCAGCTCCCTTCAATTCCATTAACTCTTATCTAGCACCAGTTTAGTGCTGACTGTTCATTGACCAGATACTTGTCCAGATTTCAGCAACCAATCTTCTGAACTGGAGCTTATGTGTGACCCTGATTCTTTGCACCTGACAGAACCATTTTATTGTAACAGCTATAATAACAGAATCTTACAAGACTGAATATGCTTTCCTCCTCTCTCCCTCCATCTTCAAGTGATCTAGGGATGGGCTTGTGTGAAATGTTGACTTAGCTTACTTTCTTGGTCCAGGATCAATTCCCTCTTATCTGACCATTACCTTGATAGCAGCTCTTCTTCTTGTGCCCAAAGGCTTGTCCCTCTGCCCTCCTCATTAGCCTATAGTCCTACGATGATACACAAGTCTCTCATCCATATGCCAAACTGGTTTGTCCGACTCACCTTCTGAAACCAGCTAAGGCTGAGTGCTAGAATAGCCTTGCTTGTGACTTAGATGCCTAACTGATTGAAAAGCAGTGAGTCTGCATGTTGTTAAAGATCTCACTTGAATACTTTGCATGGCATTAAAAGACCACTCTTAACCTCTCTCAGTGTATCGCAGTCCCAAGAGCATTTTTCATATACTTTTTTAGAGGCTTCCTTTTCCCCTCTGTAGATTTTTTTCCCTCAGGATTTTTTTTGTCTCTTTAAGGTACTCTTTAGAATCTTTGGCACAATTTACCTCCGCTATCTTTTTTTTGTTTTTAAGTGAGACCCATTATTTGTGTTTGTTTGTTAGATGCATATTTCTTTTTGCTCTGGCTCATGGCCATGCATGCATGTTGAGTGGCATTCTAGCCCAAAACGAGGGGAGGCCTACAGCGTGAAATCGCTAGGACATAATTGATAAGGTCAAGGTTGGGTTTTTTCTTTCTTTTTCTTTTGGTAATAGATTGTTTCCATGTGGCACATATTTCATCTTATGCATGTTAAAGTACAGGACGCAACTATAATCCCAGGAATCTTATATCTCTGTTTACTCTTTACATATGAATGTCAAATAGATATTGCTTACATTTAATTTCCAGGGAAATATTTTTAAAATCCCTCTACTCAAAAGGGAGGGTAGATTTCCCTCCACCCTTCTTGGAATAATTTTAAAATGTGAGGTCTGAGGTATGCTGATGTAACATGGTCAGAAGTGAGGGTAGGGTTCTATTTGCCTGCTAATCTTTTATTGAGGACTAGCTGTTCCCGGCCATGCGTTGCTGTGGCCCAGTCTGGTTAAATGGCCAACCAATCTGTGTGTAGATTTACACCTGCACACACAAACACGTACACACAACCACCGTATAACCCCCAACGTACCTACCTACTGTATTTCTCCCTCTCTATCTCTATCCCTCTATCTACCTACCTACTTACCTACTGTATTTCTCCCTCTCTCTATCCCTCTACCTACCTACCTACTGCATTTCTCCCTCCTTCTCTCTATCCCTACAGCTGCCTGCCTACCTATCTACCTACCTACCGTATTTCTCCCTCTCTCTATCCCTCTACCTACCTACCTACCTACCTATGGACAGAGTATTTTATGTCCTAAAGAATGACATAATACCTGTGGCCCACTGCTCTGTCTGTATTCATCTACCTACCTTTTTAATAATTTTTTACATTACCATTGTGTGTACCTGGCACAGGTGTGACATCTACACAACCTATATATATCATTGGTGCCGTATTTGCAAGGAACGTTGTGTGAAAATTTAGAAGCGATTGGTGCAGTACTTTCGGAGATTTGAACAAACTCTTGTTACATTTTTATTTATATAGATGAGAATTGTTTCAGTTTCATACTCCTTTGAGAAGACACGGGGTAACTGTCATGTTTATAATTATATGGTTTCTATTGGTTCTTTCAAATGCCCCAAACTGTTTTCCTTAAGGAGGATTTCAGACTTTGTTCCCTGACAAGAAGGATGCAGTTTGGATTTATATGATCCATTGCTTCATTCAGCTTCTGTTCCTTAAATTTCTGCCTCATTTTTGCTTCCTTTTCCCCCCCAATTTTCCTCCTCATTGTAACATTTTATACTCCCTCTTTTCTGTTGGGCGTCTCAGATCAACAAGAACAGTAGCTATGAGAAGACAAGAAAGAAGAATCATCTACATTTGCTTGAACTCTTCCTGTCCTTAATCTGTGGTAAACCTAACAGATTTGTGTAATCTTTCAGATGTTTGGGACTGCAATTCCCAGAATTCTTAGCCAGTATGGCAACCATAACATTCTTCTTATTGTCTAGTTACTGGCCTAAGAACTATTTCGGCTCTATATAGAGAAATTTAAAAAAGAAGCAGGACTTTTCTAATATGTTCATTTCTGTTGGATGGTGCCAGAAGATTTAAAGAATGCAGGATGTATCTATGAAAGCCAGCTTGGCATAGTGGTTAAGGCACCAAGCTAGACACTGGGAGACCATGAGTTCTAATCTTACCTTAGGCACAAAGCCAGCTGGATAACCTTGACACTTTCTCAGCCTTAGAAGGAAGTCAATAGCAAACCGCTTCCAAAATCTTGCCAAGAAAACTGCAGGCAGTCACCAGGAGTCAACACAAACTTGAAGGCACATATGCACGCACACACGCACACACACACACAAACAAACACACAAAGGTAAGAAAAAGTAGTAAAGGGAAACCAAATTTAAATTTAACAAGCCTGCTTAAGTGGTTTTAAAGAGAGTGCTTGATAATTAATTAATATCCTAAATGGAGAGCAGGAGGGAAGGATACAATGAACCCGATTCATCTTCTGAATCCATAAAGTAAGAATTTCTTCAGTTTGCTATATTTCAGTTCTATAAATAGGTCCACTTAATCTGTAGTTTGAATGAAAAGAAATGAGTGTTGCCTCCACCAGGGAACTAACCATAGACGCTTGAAGACAGCACAGAAATCAGAAAAGAAAAATAATCTCTGAGATAATTTATATCAAAACATATGCACCAAAACAAGGTTGATGTGAGGACTGTCATTTGTCATCATGTCATTTTGAGGCCATTTTCCTGAGGAGAGCCAAAAGACAGCGCTTTTTTTCTAAGACTTTATCAAGAGACAATAATTTCTAACAGCACTTTTGCTAATCCTGCTAAAGGATTCATTTCTGCTCCTTTGGGTTTGGAGCCCATCCTCAATTTAATTAATTTAATTAATTAAATTTCTATACCACCCTTCTCCCTTCTGGGACTCAGGGCGATGTACAGGAAGCAATAAAATCAGTGATATAAAATATAAAAATACATGAAATATATATTTAAAAATATATTAAATAATACGCCTGTTCTAAAACCATTAATAAAACCTACTAAAACCATTTAAAAAATTACGCCAGGCCGGCCGCACGAAATAGATAGGTCTTCAAAGCCTGACGGAAGAGGCGCAGGTCCGTGGTCGTGCGTAGGTCGGTGGGTAGGTCATTCCAGAGGGCAGGAGCTGCCACAGAGAAGGCTCTCCCCCTGGGGGCCGCCAGCTGACATTGCCTGGCCGACGGCACCCTGAGGAGGCCCTCTCTGTGGGAGCGCACTGGTCGGTGGGAGGTATTTGATGGCAGGAGGCGGTCTTGCAGGTAGCCAGGTCCCTCAGAGAAATCTCCAGAATATTCTGGAAAGAGAGAAGTTCCCTGAGGATGGGCTTCAGCGCGAGTGCAAAAGCGTGGAAAAATAAACCTCTGGTCCTGATGACCGACTCAAATTGGATGCTGCAACATTAACCTAATACACATATGTTTGCCTTCATTCGACAAATTTAGGATTTTCTTTTCAAATGAAAAAATACATCCATGACCCATGGCCACTAAGATTTACCTTCATGATAACATAGGTGAGATCAAATGGAACTAATTCAGCAAGAGACTATAGCTACTGTGGGTTTGCCTTGTATGATATCATCTTATAGGTGAATGGAACAAAATGGATATTGAATCAGCGGCCAACTAATGACACAGAATATATGTGAGCGGGAGAAAATTGGAACTTACTTTCTTTAGTACAAAATTATTCAGCCACCAATGTTCATTCAGCCCTGCTTTCCTGCCTCATTCGTTTCAGCAGAAGATCAAAACCAACATGTCCTACTGAAAGGAAAGGGACTTTAAAACACTTACCTTCTTTGGATCATGTCCATGCTTTGGCTCTGTTCCCACATTATTACACCTCGACTCTCTCATAATCCATTCAAGAACTAGTTAAAGAACTTCATCCTAGTCACTTTTTAAAAAGAAATAAGACATTTCCCCACCACGGGATGTTCACAAGGAGCTGACAGAAAGCAAACTCCATTGGGCTCTGGATTTATGTTTCTTGAAACACATCATCTCCTGTCAAATTGCACTCAATATGGTAAAATTATGGAGTCTTGTAAAAGAGAGAGAGAGAGAAAAATCTCCTTTCCAAACTGAGGTAGGGGATTACTGGCTGAAAATGTGTTCTTTGGGGAGCAATCTAAGTGTTATATTTACATTTGGCTTGGAATTATTTGCAGGGAGGAATTTAAAATGCAAATATTTTAAAAGCCTGGAGCTGGGAGAGAAACTGAGTGTGGGTACTTCTGTTTTCTTTAACAAGAAATAAAGTGAACTGTTTTCTCAACTTTCTTTACTGGAATCTTAATGAGACCATAATTATGACAGCCAAAAATGGAGAAAGCTGCCACTTTAAAAGCTCATTGTTACTATGCAAGGCAGGGTTCAGATTTATTTCTTTTTAAATTAAATTCATCTTCATCTTCCACAGTTTGCAATACTAAAACCATGCCTGCTCTTTGGGGTATTCCTGTCAATGTGAACAGGAGTCCAAATAAATTTCTGGGAGATTGTAGTTTGAGAAAAGGCACCATACAGGGTAGTATCCCAACCTTAAGACTGAATGCTTGCCTTGTAATATGCAGTAAAATAAACCAAGTTTAGTTCAGTCATAACTGGTTCAGTTATGACTTTTTGCACAATTTTTTATTCCAGGACATTCTAGGAAGTTTCAACATAATGATCTAAAATGGACATAGTGTTTAAAAGTAACTTTCCAAAAGAAATAAGGGAATAATGATTGGAATAATATCCTTCACATTGTCATAACAAAAATGTCATTACAATGAAAATCAAAAGCAATTGCCATCAATTGCTTATGTTAAGGGTTAGTTGTGATGGCACAACTAACTTGATTTGTTAAGGGGTAGTTGTGACGGCACATATAAATTCAATGCAATAAGTTCATTTGGATTCAAAATATTTAAGAAACATATAGTCAATCATTTAGGCCAGTGGTTCTCAACCTTTTCTTTGATCAGAATAGAGCTGGAAGGGACCTTCTAGTACAACCCCATGCTCAAGCAGGAGACCCTATACCATTTCAGACAAGTGACTGTCCAGTCTCCTCTTGAAAACCTCCAGTGATGAAGCACTCACAACCTTTGAAGGCAAGCCGTTCCACTGGTTAATTGTCTTCACTGTTAGGAAGTTTCTCCTTAATTCCTGGTTGTTTCTCTCCTTGATTAGTTCCAACCCATTTTTTCTTGTCTTGTCTTCTGATGCTTTGGAAAATAAGTTGACTGCCTCTTCTTTGCGGCAGCCCCTCAAATACTGGAATACTGCTATCATGTTACCCCTATTCCTTCTTTTCTCTAGACAGACACCCCCCTTCATAATGAACCCACTTTAACTAGCTTTTGTAGCCATGGATCACCAAGACTTAAATTTTAAATCATAACATTTCTTCAAGCCTTCGCAGACCCCTGTGACAACATTGCAGCCCCCTCCGGGGGTCAGCGAACCAACCTGATGTATACAGGTAGTATTCGACTTACATTTAGTGATTGTTCAAAGTTACAGCAACACTGAAAAAAGTGATTTATGGTCATTTTTCAATTTACAACCTTTGCCGTATACATAGTCACATGATAGGGATTTTTAGCGCAGGGTGGGTTAATTTAATTGAGTTTTAATGAACGTTTTATTTTTGTATATCTGTGTATTTATATTTTATATTCCCTGTGCGCCGCCCCGAGTCCCTATGTGGTGAGATGGGTGCGGCTTATAAATTTGAATCATCATCATCATCATCATCAACATCATCAAAATTCACACTCTTGGCAACAGGCATTTAATAATGCCTGTGCGCCACCCTGGGTCCTAACAAGGAGAAGGGCGGGGTATAAATTTAATAAAATAAAAAAATAAAATAAATAAACTGACTCATTTATGACAGTTGCAGTGTCCTAGGTCATGTGATCACCTTTTGCAAACTTCTGATGAAGTCAATGGGGAAACCAGATTCATTTAACAACTACAATTATTCCCTTAACAACTACGGTACAAAAGATTGTAAAATGGGGAAAAAATTACTTAAGAAATGTTTAACTTAGCAACAAACATTTGGAGCTCAATTGTCATCATAAGCCAAGGACTGCCTGTAGTTCACACTACCTTCACAGATCAGCTGAATCTACATATCCTGCAGCACATGGACTCTTAGCTAAACATCTACAAAAGAATCTGACGTTTCAGGGGCATATTATAGCAGAAATACCTAATCTCATTCTTTTGTTTATTTGTTTAAATTGGTTTAAATTGGCCAGCATGTCTGACTTTTTGGCTCTAGAAAATTCAAGACTCCCAACACCAGAATAAGTAACAAAGCATAAAACCGTGTGGCACAAAAGTAAGGTATGGATTTTGTGGACCCCAGATTCCCATTTGGAGAATCTTCCTTAAAGATTTCCTAGCATGCTTCATATGCATACATGGAAGATTCTATACAGTTGTGAAATGCAATTTTTTTTAGTACTGGATCTGTGGGGTTGGCTTGGTAGGGGTGGCAGGGTAAGGATATTGCAAAATCCGCATTCCCTCCCCACTCCTGGGTGAAGGATACTGCAAAATCTCCATTCCCACTCCCCTCTGGGGCCAGCCACAGGTAGTATTTGCCGGCTCTCCAAAGTTCCAAAGTTCTCAAAATTTCTGCTACTGGTTCTCCAGAACTGGTTAGAACCTGCTGAATTTCACCCCTGATTCTATATACAGTGATCCCTCATTTTTTCGCGGCTTCATGTTTCGCGGCTTCAGTGCTTCGCGGGTTTTTCAAAAATACAGGAAAAAAATGCATCGGTAGGAGGCAAGTGCCCCCTAGTGCTTGCTTTAAACGATGTCCACCAACTCAAGTTTCCGGTGCGAATCCTACTTCACGGTTTTTCAGTTTTGCGGAAGGTTCCGGTCCCCATTAACCGTGAAAAACGAGGGATCACTGTATGTCTATATATGTTATGTCTCTTATAGTATAGTGCAGGGATCTCCAACCTTTGCAACTTTAAGTCTGAAGGACTTCAGCTCCCAGAATTCTCCAGCCAGCTTTGCTGGCTGGAGAATTCTGGGAGCTGAAGTCCTTCAGACTTAAAGTTGCAAAGTTTGGAGATCCCTGGTATAGTGGATATGAGTTTAAGGAAAAAGTTGAGGAAAGTTGCTGTTATTCATTAGCCTGGTTCACAAAGAGTACTTGCATGGAAAAAGGACTGATTGTGGGGAAACCCCATGATGTGCTGACATTGCGCTCTGTGGTATACATTTGCTGCATTTCTAAATGAGCTGTGCCCATTTTGTTCTGGCCTCATTGCTCCTAGAGAATGTTTTTTACACTCCCCTCCTTAAACCTTTGCACTCTGGAAGGTACAAAGCTGGCTTGTTCACCTGAGCAGCACATCTTAAAATTCTCAGGTCATTAGAGACACACAAGATGCATCCTATGGCACCTTTAAAAAAAAAGTATACTGGTCAGTATTGACCTACAGGATTTCCATTTGATGTTTTACTACGCTCAAAGAGCTGAATGATGGAATGCTAAACCTGAGGGTGATGATTTGGGCTTCTGCTCAACCATGAAGCTCATTCAATTACCTTTGGCAAACTTTCAACCCAACCTATGTTTCAAGGATGATGTCAAGGTGGAATAAAACAACAACAACGACGTGGTTTTCTGAGCAATTTGAGGGAGAGATGAGATAGAATCAAGATATTATAAGGCCGTTAGTCACAACCACAGATAACAAAACTTAGTATAAGCTAAATCTAGAAATGGAATTAAGGCAAGATATTAATGCAATTATATTCAAACAGTCACAGCTTCACAGTAAAATCAGTGTTTTTTTTTGGGGGGGGAACCCCCACCTAAGTTAAAAACCACATTTCCCAACTAAAAGGAGGCAGTGTTATGGCGAGGGATACCTTCCTCAAGCGGCTATTCGAATCCTGGATAGCACTCCAGAAAACTTCTGGTAACCATCTCTGGAAAGATTTTGGGATGTAATAGAGATCTTAGACATATTCATTGGGGGGGGGGGGGGAATTTAGCCCCTGGGATATTTGGATCAAAGTCAACATTATAAACTGAACCCAAACCAAACTTTTAAACAGTCAGGCTTGTAAGGGTTCTGTTCTAAAAGATCTGCTCCTGTACAGTTTTGCCTTTCATGCTGGGGAGCTCTTCAAGCTTCCAACCTATCTTCCTTGCTAGCCCCATGCAATGTTCATGATCATAATCTAATCTGGAAATGTCATGACTCTGGACCAATAAGCTTGTGGTATAGACCGAAGTGTACGTTTCTGTTGATATGCCAGTGATAGAATGAGGTTGAAATAGTTCCCACTGTAGAGAGTTTATACAATACAATACAATACAATACAATACAATGCAATGCAATGCAATGCAATGCAATACAATACAATACAATACAATACAATACAATACAATACAATACAATACAATACAATACAATACAATACAATACAATACAATAGCAGAGTTGGAAGGGACCTTGTAGGTCTTCTAGTCCAACCCCCTGCGTGGGCAGGAACCTTATACCAACCTCATTCTATCACTTATAAGTTTGGGTCAGTAGTTTGTTTCCTCCCTAAGGCTAGCCAAGAAGTTTAAAATTTAATTTTTTAAATTTAAATTCCTGAACCATGGCTCACGCGTTACTTGTAAGTTTTGATGTTTACTGGTGCTAGCCATGGTTACCTGAGTAGTATCTAGAAAGCCAGTCCAAAGTGACTTAGGAACATATTTCACACTTATGACCATTGCAGGTCCCCATGGTCACGTGATTTACTTTGGCAGCTTGACAACTGACTCACTTCTATGGCGGTTGCAGTGTCTTAGGGTCACGTGATCCTCTTTTGCAACCTTCTGACACAAGCAGTCAATGGAGAAACCATATTCATTTAACAACCGTGTTACTAATTTAAGAACTGCCGTTCTTAACAAATGTGGCGAGAAAAGTTGTAAAATGGGGCAAAACTGACTTAACAAATTTCTCACTTAACAACATAAATTTTGGGCTCGGTTGTAGTCCTAAGTTGAGGTAATTTTCTCAACATTCAACTATCAAAATAGTAGTCTGAAATAATAATATAGGATTTTATTCCTATAGTTTGAGGGTGTTTCTCAACATGCCAAATAAAATGGATATTATAAGCATTTTGGGCTTTGTGGACTGGCGGGGAGGAGGGGATGTTTAGGTAGGAGGAGGGGATGGTTTGTGCAAGCAGCCAGCAAGCGTGCATGCGCACACAGCTCCGTTTGCATGACCTGCATGTATGCTCGCCTGCCACTCATGCATGCACTCGCTCACCTGCTGATCGCGCAAGTGATGATGAGCATGTATGCACACTTGCCAGCTGTTTCTACAGCCTAGTTTCAAACCCCTCCTGGCCTACTAATGGGCCATGGCTCACAGGTTGGGGATCCCTGTCGTAGCCCACAAATTTGAACTGTACTAGTATATAACACTGCCAGATAGGTAAGTGAGCAGCAGTGGTGGGTTTCAATTTTTTTAGAACCTATTCTGTAGGTGTGGCCTATTTTGTGGGCGTGACTTGGCAGTCATGTGACAGGGTGGGAGTGGCCACCTTTTAAAATGTGGTGAAACTCATTTAACAACGCTCTTGCTTAGCAACCAAAATTTTGGACTCAATTGTGATGATAAATTCTTTCTTTCTTTCTTTCTTTCTTTCTTTCTTTCTTTCTTTCTTTCTTTCTTTCCTTCCTTCCTTCTTTCCTTTCCTTTCCGTTGGGTCACTGGCAGCGGTGGGCCAGATTTACTTCCAGGCACGCCGGTGGAACCCCCTCTCACCGGTTCTCTAAATTTCACCAACCGGCTCTCGCGAGTAGGTGCGAGCCTGCAGAAACCCACCACTGGTGAGCAGATGCATAGACCAGGGGTCTCCAACCTTTGCAACTTTAAGTCTGAAGGATTTCAGCTCCCAGACTTATCCAGCCAGCTTTGCTGGCTGGAGAATTCTGGGAGCTGAAGTCCTTCAGACTTAAAGTTGCAAAGGTTGGAGACCCCTGACATAGACCATATGTATAGCTGTAGTTACTATAATTCGAGTTTATTCTTCATTTGCCTTCTCCTTCAAGTAAATTAAGGAATGTATTTTTATAGGCTGATTTGGTTTAGCATACAAAGATCTGTAAAAGGAAGACAAACTAAACTCCGTTAATTTCGAGAGCATTTTTATTCCGTGATGTTTATTGGTCTTCTGCAGTTCATGCCACTATCCACCCATCTCTTGTCAGCTGGACAGTCAACTTTTTCTCCAAATCAGCCAAGCTTTTTCTCCAAATCAGCCAAGGAAGCTGAAAACTACTTAGATACATACAGTGAAATTTATGTAATGCACACCGTGCCAAACCATCAATGACAATTTGAAATTGCAAGTAATCAATTCTATCTTTCAATAGCTGCAGAAAATATTAAGTTAAAAGAAAAAGAAAAATGTCAGCACTCACATTCTAAAGATATAAAGAATTCAAAAGATAAACTTCTCAATACTAATACATACTAGATACAAAATATTGCGTCAATATGTTTGAAATCTTTTCCCTCCCGTAATGTTGCATGCCAGTCAGTGGGCTGTGTTACAGTCCTGATACAGACATGCTCTTAAACTAAAATGAAATACATGTCACCAATATATTTGGAATTAGGAGAAGTATATTTTGTTTTCAACTCTCTCCTTTTAAAAAAAAAAAAAAAAAAGCTGCCCACAGATTCCAGAGCTATCTTGACTGAAGGGAGTTGCAATGCGGCAGAAGTTTCCTTCCACTACCTGGGTGGCTTGTCAGCCCAGAGTCTTGGTACACTTAAGGAAAGCTCTTGCTACAACACAGAACCTGTTTCCAGCAGCAGCAATAGCAGCAGGACGTTCCTTGAGATCATGCAGGGAAGGCAGACGATAGTCTGGCAAAAAATATCTGGAGACAAGTTGAGGCAGACATCACCAACTGTTCCAAAGCCCATTTTCTGCCTAGATGGGAGGAGGGAGGGGGGGGGGAAGCTGGATTCAATAGAGGGAAATGTAAACAGAAGTGACTCAGAAGTTGAGATGAGATAGATAGATAGATAGATAGATAGATAGATAGATAGATAGATAGATAGATAGATAGATAGATAGATGAGAGAGAGAGAGAGAGAGAGAGAGAGAGAGAGACAGACAGACAGACAGACAGACAGACAGACAGATCTCCGTGTATGTGTGTTTGTGTGTGTGTGTGAGAGAGAGAGAGACAGAGAGAGAGAAGGAGGGAGAGGGAGAGAGAGAGAGAGATTGCCTGCATACCTGCTGTGTAATGAGAGGGCTTTGGGTTGGGAGTGGCTGACCTTTGACTCTTTCTTTGTCTAGTAAACAATGGCAAGAAAACTCAAATACATCTTTTGTATCCCCACAATACAGTGCTATCTTGGAAAGCCAAGGTGGTGACCTGCAAGAGAGGTTCTAAATTTGCAGGGGTGTCAAACTGGCGGTCCACGGGCCAGATGTGTCACGCGTAGACCACGCCCAACCCAGCTGTGCAAATGGGGAAAACGACGCAAAGCATCACATGATGGCAACGTGAGCGGTGAGTTTGATTCTGTGTTCTAAAGGATGAGATTTTGCAGCCCTTGCTTTGAAGCCCTTTGCAATGGTCAGAATTCCTACCTCTGGGATGCCTTGCCATGTGACAATAACTTAAATTCCTTTCCTCATCATTTCCTTTTCTTTCCTCATCATTTTCTTTCCTTTCTTTCCTTCCTTTCCTTTCCTTCTTTTCCTCTTGCAGAACAGAAGAGCAGGTTTGCTATCTTTTCAACAACGTCTGACTTGCTTTTTCTTCATTATCTACAGTTCAGATGGGCTAGCTAGAGCGTTGGTCATCTACTGAATTTATGTGCCTCCTCAGATTGGCTGGAAGGACCAATGGCTGACTCAAGGAGAGAGACAATTGTTGGATGTTATAAAGCTGTGTCAAAGGCTACATAGGCCTATTTCACTAGATTATGATGAAAGGACTGAGGCTGACAACTTTATGGGAGAAAGCTAAATCTAGGCATCCATCAGACAGCTGTGGTTGTTACATGAGAACCTGTTCATAATGCTGTGCCGTGGACTGCTTTTTCTCTGAGGATCAAATGATACATTACATGGGAGATCTAAGAGGGGATGGCTGCTTTTCAATTCCAACTGCGATCCATTTGTTTCGTGTATGATTTCTAGCCATATGATTTGAACTGCTTAGAGTTGGTTGGCATCTGGCAACTTCTTTATATTGAAAAAGTTTTATTGAGTTTTACAATTTTTTCGAGTAGGGTAGACAACTTCAAACTAAATCAACAGCATCAAAAACATTATTTATTCGTCTGTTTTTTAATATTTTTTTATTTTTATTTGTTCAACATTGTGAAGCTCCTGGCATTTTATGCTGAGCAAAACCACTAGATCAGCATTTTCTTGAAAAGGAGCAAAAGGATTTTTTTTTCATGAGGCAGGCACAGGTGTAGCTCTGCTATGTAACCATCAGTCAATTTATTAGTTACGACCCATCTCGACACCATGGACAACGTTCCTCCAGGCCTTCCTGTCCTCTACCATCCTCTGGAGTCCATTTAACCTCACGCTGATTTCTTCGGTGACTCCATCCATCCACCTCATCCTCTGTCTTCCTCTTCTTCTTTTGCTCTCAATTTTTCCAAGCCTTAGGCTCTTCTCCAGTGAGTCTTTCCTTCTCATTAGGTGGCCAAAGTATTTGAGTCTCATCTTCAGGATCTGGCCTTCTAAAGAGCAGTCAGGATTGATCTCCTCTAGAACTGACCAGTTTCATCGCCTTTCAGTCCAAGGGACTCGCAGGAGTCTTCTCCAGCATCAGAGTTCAAAGGCTTCAATTCTTTGGCTCTCAGCCTTTCTTGAGGTCCAGCTTTCACAGCCATACATTGCAAATGGGAAAGCCATAGCCCTGACACTTTTGTTGGCATGATGAGAATGATGTGTCTGCTTTTTAGTATGCTGTCTAGCTTTGCCATAGCTTTCCTCCCCAGGAGCAAGCGTCTTTTAATTTCTTGGCTGCAGTCCCCATCTGTGGTGATCTTGAAGCCTAGGAAAATAAAATCTGTCACTACCTCCATTTCTCCCCCCCCCCCGCCCCCCATCTATTTGCTATGAATTGAGAGGGTCGGATGCCATGATCTTAGTTTTCTTAATGTTGATTTTCAGCCCCGCTTTTGCACTCGCCTCCTTCACCCGCATCAAGAGGCTCTTTAGTTCCTCTTCGCTTTCTGCCATTAGAGTGGTATCATCTGCATATCTGAGGTTGTTGATATTTCTCCCGGCAATCTTAATTCCAATTTGTGATTCACCTAGCCCCTTCTTTCTCACGATGTGCTCTGCATATACGTTAAATAGGCAGGGTGACAGTTTACCGCATTGCCGAACTTCAGTCCATACAGCTTTTCAAAGTGAGAGTGGAATTGGTGCAATACTCAGCCATAGGTATTTTCCCCAGGTTATGTTTGATTGAACCATTCATGTGTTATGGTTGCAAAAGATGGACTGCATCTCTGAGGATGAAGTTGCTATTTTATTTGAAGCAATAATAGCTGGGTCCCTGTTTAAAAAGACAGAGGGGTAAAAGAACAATACAAGAATAAGGATTTCTCTTTGGTCTAAAAGGATTAAGCTAAAGGCAAGAGTTGTTCTTTTAGATGTGACAGGATTGTGCAAAGTGAAAAACAAAACCTTGCCTCTGTTGCATTCATGAGGCCTGGGAAAACCTTCATTGCCACAATACATGCATATTTTCAGGCTATAACTTGGCTTATCTTAAATCAAGGCAGAATATTTCCGAACAAGTTAAAATTTTATGTGCAGATAAAACACCCCAAATTACAGTGGTAACAGCCAGATAGGTAACTACAGTTATAAAAATAAGTTTTTTACTTGCACATTAATAACTTTGAGATTTACATGTTTTATCTAATACTGTATTTTATTGATTCAATAGTTTTGTCAGACACAAAGCTTTTACATTATGTTTATATTCTGCTCTTTTGGGGCTTTTGCAAAAAGTATTTCTTATATCTGTGTGTTCATCACTTATCAATGCCTACACAGACTTATTTCACTAGTTTCAATGTTAGTACTTATGATAGGCAATTAAAAACTGGTCATTCGGGGTAAGGTAGAAAGAAGCACTGGAATGATTTATTCTCAGAGATTGGGAATGGAAATTCCTCCTTCTCCTTCATTGCTGGCACTTTCTGCAAGCTTGCTGAAAGTTTTCCATCATCTCTAATTTAGCTTTAGAGTTTCCCCTGAGCTCCAATTTCCATCAGGTTCAGCACCAAACTACTTCCATGCCTGTTTAAGGAGACTGAGGCAGATGGGAAGCTGTAACTTTAAAAACTTCATCATATCTAATATCACGAAGGGAAATCCAGTTATTATCTTTAATGTAACACAGGTGCTTAATAGGCTTTTCAGAAGTCTGTCCTTGATACGTAATGCAGCAGAACAATAACGTTGTCAACGTATTTTTGGTAACACTATCCCAAATTGTGTGGCTGAAATTTCTCTGTCAGATGACAAGTGCCATTACCTCAAGAGTTCCCCAGCTCCTAGATGGATTTCTAAACAGCTCCCCCCCCCCACCTCCACCCCTTGGATTGCGGCATGTTACCGATCATGTTTCAGACCGAAAATATAGATTAAATGTGATCTCGGCAGAGGTCTAGTTATCTTGTCAAAAGCAATGTAGAACCAAAGGATGGAAAGAACTTTCAAGCAATTAATGGATCATTGTCTAAATATCATTTCATGAAACTTCCCCCCACCCCCCGGCCCCTCTGTACTATTCTCTACTATTGGAACTTTTTATAGAACTTAAAAAAAAAATAGTGCTCACAAAATCCACACTTCAGGTAGTCCTCAACTTACAGCCACAATTGAGCCCAAAAATCTCTGTTGCCAAGCAAGATGATTACTGAGTTTTGTCCGCATTTTACGACCTTTCTTGCCACAGTGGCTAAATAAATCACGGCTGTTAAGTTAATCACATGGTCTTGGAGCTGCTGCAATAGTCATGTGTGAAAAGGGGCCATAAGTCACTTTATTCAGTGCTGTTTAAACTTCGAACAGTCACTAAGTCGATGTAAGTAAATCAAAGTTTGATTCCAAACTAATAATGGTATGAATGGTCATACCATCAGGCCTCTAGATCAGGGGTGTCAAACTGGCGACCTACAGGTAGGATGTGTCATACGCAGGCTACACCCACCCCAGCTCCACAAAGGGAAAAACATCACGATGCGTGACACGGCAAGTTTGACACTGTGCTCAAGATCAGTGGTTCTTAACCTTTTTGAAAGGATCGCCCCCTTGGGCCATTGAGGACGTTATCATCACCCCCTCCCCCAACATAACCTCTCAATCACATCACAGGGAAATAATTCTTCAATTTATGCAAACACATATTTTGTTTTCTTTAAAATTGTCATCAGGACATATCGATGCAAATAATTTATTTCAAGTCTTTCTCCCATATCTCAACTGTGTGAAAAATTCTGATGCCACCATCACTTTACTCCCACTTCACGATACATGTATTACAGCTAATGCAATGACGCTTAAATGCAATGACCACTGAAAACAAAATTCAATTGCAAGAAAATGAAATCCCCCCCCCCCAAAAAAGTAACATTTAATGATTTAATTACAAGTGAATTTTAAGATGCAAAAAGAAATATAAAAAGGGCATAAGAACAAACCGCAATGCAGGAACTAAGAATTTCAAGACAAAAACTCTGAAACTAAATTAAGATTCGAGGAAAATATATATTCGTGCACACTGTAAAAAGGCCAATGGCGCACCACTGTATGGGTAGAGTGATAGTGGCTGAACGCGCATAAAGATGACGCGCATAAAGATGAGCGATGAGTATTCACATATGTACGCCGTTCTGTACTGAAGCTAGCTGGAGGAACATTTTAAAACACAGTTCAAACGAGCGATCTGATATTTTTGTATGAGATACATATAGTGGTTCACTGTACAAAAAAAGTCTCAAAAGTGTCCCCAAAACTTCTCGCTCCATCGCCCTCATATCGCCCCCCTCCTTCTGTTCCTTCGCCCCCGTGTCACCCCTTTTCATTCCATTGCCCCCCTGAAAAATGAAATCGCCCCCCTGGGGGGCAATAGCCCAGATTAAGAACCACTGCTCTAGATGATAGCAAAGTCCTCAACCCCACAAATCACTCTCATTATATTAAGTTACCCCAATTAGAAGTGAAGGGAGAGAGTGGGAGAAAATATATTCCCCTGAACCCCTTGTTTTCTCCATTGATTTTTAGGCCATTCAAGCATTTCCAGAGCAATGCGATGGGGAACAGATTTCCATGTTCTGCTATCACCATTGCTGCTTACTGGGCTGCCATTTGGGAAAATAAGTGGGTTTCTTTGGCAGCTGAAGAAATGGAGAAAGGGTCTTGGTGATGTGAAGAAGTAGCCTCCATGTTTCATTTAGCATTTTGTGAACTGATGTTATGCTTAGTTATGCCCATATATTTTTAGTAGCTTTATCTTGTAAATCAGGGGTCTCCAACCTTTGCAACTTTAAGTCTGAAGGACTTCAGCTCTCAGACTTCTCCAGCCAGCTTTTCAGACTTAAAGTTGCAAAGGTTGGAGACCCCTGTTGTAAATAATAGCTGAAAGAGAAAAATAAGCTAGCTTTTTCCATTCTGATGGCTCATGAGGACTACAATTCTCATTTGCTTTGGCTGATGGCTACTTGGATATACCTCCATTTCAAAATGATTTATGGAGCCTAGAATTTTTTTTTTAAAATACAGTCTGTAGATTCTGCTTGCATTTAATCCCAGACCTCAAAGAGGAACACAAGCGTCATCCAGAACAAGCAATTCTGACTAATTCTCAGAACTGGAAACTACGCACCTACAATGCGCATAAGGGCATAAGAACAAACCGCAATGCAGGAACTAAGAATTTCAAGACAAAAACTCTGAAACTAAATTAAGATTCGAGGAAAATATATATTCGTGCACACTGTAAAAAGGCCAATGGCGCACCACTGTATGGGTAGAGTGATAGTGGCTGAACGCGCATAAAGATGACGCGCATAAAGATGAGCGATGAGTATTCACATATGTACGCCGTTCTGTACTGAAGCTAGCTGGAGGAACATTTTAAAACACAGTTCAAACGAGCGATCTGATATTTTTGTATGAGATACATATAGTGGTTCACTGTACAAAAAAAGTCTCAAAAGTGTCCCCAAAACTTCTCGCTCCATCGCCCCCATATCGCCCCCCTCCTTCTGTTCCTTCGCCCCCGTGTCACCCCTTTTCATTCCATTGCCCCCCTGAAAAATGAAATCGCCCCCCTGGGGGGCGATAGCCCAGATTAAGAACCACTGCTCTAGATGATAGCAAAGTCCTCAACCCCACAAATCACTCTCATTATATTAAGTTACCCCAATTAGAAGTGAAGGGAGAGAGTGGGAGAAAATATATTCCCCTGAACCCCTTGTTTTCTCCATTGATTTTTAGGCCATTCAAGCATTTCCAGAGCAATGCGATGGGGAACAGATTTCCATGTTCTGCTATCACCATTGCTGCTTACTGGGCTGCCATTTGGGAAAATAAGTGGGTTTCTTTGGCAGCTGAAGAAATGGAGAAAGGGTCTTGGTGATGTGAAGAAGTAGCCTCCATGTTTCATTTAGCATTTTGTGAACTGATGTTATGCTTAGTTATGCCCATATATTTTTAGTAGCTTTATCTTGTAAATCAGGGGTCTCCAACCTTTGCAACTTTACGTCTGAAGGACTTCAGCTCTCAGACTTCTCCAGCCAGCTTTTCAGACTTAAAGTTGCAAAGGTTGGAGACCCCTGTTGTAAATAATAGCTGAAAGAGAAAAATAAGCTAGCTTTTTCCATTCTGATGGCTCATGAGGACTACAATTCTCATTTGCTTTGGCTGATGGCTACTTGGATATACCTCCATTTCAAAATGATTTATGGAGCCTAGAATTTTTTTTTTTAAATACAGTCTGTAGATTCTGCTTGCATTTAATCCCAGACCTCAAAGAGGAACACAAGCGTCATCCAGAACAAGCAATTCTGACTAATTCTCAGAACTGGAAACTACGCACCTACAATGCGCTTCTCTTATTTGGATCCAGCTTGAACTAAAATGCAAGGTTCCTTCTATTTTCCAGTATGCAATATGTTTGTTGAGCAGGTTTTTCAGAGAGCAGAAAAGGGGCTCTTTAAACTGAACCATGTTTTGGAGACCAGAGTCAACGTTTCTCAAAAGGCATTTTTCTTCCCACATTTCTAAGGTTTTTCTTTAGTGTCACAGGGGAAAAAAGTAAAATATATTTTCTAGTCCCAAAGGTGCTTTTTCTGGAGGCAACTGGACTTTCATTTTTTTCTTTGAAGAGGTTTCGCTTCTCATCCAAGAAGCTTCTTCAGCTCTAACAGGATAGTGAGGAATGGAAGGATTTTTTTTATTCCTTGCAGATAGCCGGCCATTTGCATCCTTTTAGAAGGTCCTTTAAGCACTTGGAAGTTTATCTGTGCTACCTCAGGGTCCTGTGCTACCTGAGTAGTGCTCCTGATTCCTGTTTTTTTTTCCCCTCTGGAAATCCATTTCTGCTCCTACACCATTCAAAGGGTGTTCATCCCAAATTGTATAGCTAAAAGTGTGTAGAGATTCTCACACCTTCAAAGAAAAAAGTTCAATTGCCTCCAAAAAAAAGCACCTTTGGGACAACCATGACCTGGATGACTGAGAATCTCTGCAGATTTGTAAGCGCAAAGTGTAAATCAAGGCTTGAAATTGCAATGACACCGTTACAAAACAATAATCCCAGCAAAGTCAATCGATTTAAATAAAATTGTGTTACTAGTGTTGTTTCATTAAAAAAAAAGTGCAGCTCCATTATACAAATTTATTTGGGGTATTTCTGGTATCCAGTTGCCATTTGAAATTGCCCTCTCACCCAAGCACATGATTTTATGAAAGTTAAAAAATGCTTTTTAACTGTTAGAGTTAACACCCCCCCTCCCAATTATACATTGAAACAATAAATTGAAAATAACAAATAGCTTGTTTATTCAAATCTACGTTTGTTACCCATATCCAACCTTGGTCCCCGTGGATTTAAAGGGGGCTGGATATGGAATTTTAAACTCACCCAGACTCCTAAAATGGCAGACAGCAAAGAGGAAAAAATATTTTGCTATTTAATCTTATAAAATAATATAGCTAGTTTCTAACAGTGATATTTCTAACAGAATATAGTTAATTTCCACAACCTCACTGTTGAATTCTTCACCAGAGGAATTTAACCCACCTTTTTAGAAGCTAGTTATTATTAAAATAACTATTATTACAAGCTTTTTTATTATTATAAAAGCAGGCAAGCTGGGTTTCTGCTTTCAGGTACAAGAAGAGCAGCAGCAAAAGCTTAACTATATATGTTTTATTGCCATAATTAACTTCTGTACTTACTAATAAAAAGGTAGCGCTTTCTTTTAAAATCCCCTTTTCAAATTCTGCATTCATATTTAGGAAATAATTATACACTTACAGTCCATTCTTTAAAAACTAGATTAGAAAGCATGTTGTAACACATGGTCTGAATACGTCCAAATAGCTCTTGCTCAGGCAAACTCTCATTCCCCACCTTCATATTATGGCCCGGGGCAATACAGTTGTGGGTCTGGTCTCCTTCCTTTGCAACTGGTTCAAAACATGTGCTCCATGTTTAACAGGTGGGGCATGTGCAATTTTACTAGAAAATTCTGCAGGAATTTAGAACATTCAGACACACCTGAATATCTGATGATAGTAACATCATAAATGGGAAATGGAGGTGTCTATGAAATTGCAGCCTATATTGGGATAAGGAAATGTTTTTATTTATTTGTTAAATGTATTTGCTGTCCATCTCACTCTAGGGTTACTCTGGGAAGCTTACAACAATGGAAAATAAAACCTGATACAAATGCAAAAGCAACAATAGTAAAGGAATGAAACATTAAAAATAAACAGTGGAAGTGCAATATTATGAAATAAAAAGTTGAGCGGAAGGGAGCAGGAAGCGTAGGATGGAGGAGGGGAAATAGGCAATAAAAGTAACTTTTTGGGAAGATATCTTTGGAATTTTGAGAATATGGTGTGGTGTTCACAAAAAATGGCATTCATATGACGAGTATGATCAATCATAAAATAAAAATCCTATCCACCTTTCTTGTTCTGGTCCCTCAGGAATACTCTAACCTTATTTTTCTCCATGAGTAGGTAGGCACACACTTTCAGCCATCCTCCCTCCTTCCCTCCCTCTTCCCCCCCTGCCCCCACATACACAGACTTTATTTTTTTATAAAATATTTTATTTAACTTTAACTTTTATTAAATTTCTATCCCGCCCTATCTCCCACAAAGGGACTCAGGGCGGTGCAGGGTGGCGCACAGGAACTTAAAATCCAAAAATAGAAACAATAAAAATTCTACAAAATTTAAAACTACAATTAAACAGTGTAACCCGTGCTAAAAAGAGAAAACAATTAATTTTATTAAAATAAAAACAGATAAAACATACAGCCAGTTTCAATTTTGTATGTTGTTTGGTTATGAGTTTTTGTGTGGTATGTTGTTTGGTTATGAGTTTTCGATCTTTACAGTTACAAATATAATTACTAATTGTCTATCAAACATAGCCGAGTATATCACCATTATTGAGCATTTATGTGTTGAATTAAAATTAGTGTTCCTTCATTTCAAACAACCTTATTTTCTTAAATACTTAATTATCTGTTTAATAACAATAAATCTTTATAAAATCACTCATCTTTTTCTGTTGTTCTTTAAAGAAGAAAGAAGAAACATTTTCCCCGAATTCATGTTATACAACATTACTTTCTATTATCATTAGAGAATACAATACTTATATATCACATATTCAAACTCCAATAATATTTTCCCTATATAAAACCAAAAAGTTACCAAGTATTTCAATTCATATATATCTCAATCATTCTTTCCATCGTTGTTTTAATATACAAAATGTCTTTCTAAGATAGCATAATCTCTACTTACTATAGTATCAAGCATTCGTAACGTCTGACTTTTACACCTTAGGTTTATTTTTATCCTTTATATATCATATATCCAAAAACTTTATTTCATAACAAAAGATTTTCTTAACATTAACTATCCTTTTCTAACACAGACTTTATTGTCGAGCCGAGGCAGTGCAGTGGTTAGAGTGCAGTACTACAGGCTGACTGCTATCTGTCGGCAGTTCAAATCTCACTGGTACAAGGTTGACTCAGCCACCCATTCTTCCGAGGTGGGTAAAATGAGGACCCAGATTGTTCAGGGCAATATCCTGACTCTGTAAACCGCTTAGAGAAGGCTATAAAAGCACTATGAAGTGATATATAAGTCTGAGTGCTATTGCCATGGGACTCATAAATAAAGGTGATAAAATCAACTGCTCAAAAGCAGGTGGGCGGAGAGTTCTCAAGTCACTGAAAGAGTTGTTAGTGAGTAATGTGATGGCCAGAGATGTCTTCTTTCCATCAAATGAACAGAAGCAATAGCTGTGGTGCACCCTTGAGTGATAAGCTTGATTTTTATCCTCTAGAATCAGAAAAAAATTATTCTCAAGGAAATAATTTATTCTCAGGGTGAAGCAAGAGGGCCCCAAGTCTCTTTTCCATGTTATTCTCTTGTGCTTTTGAAAAGATTTCCTAAAACTGATGTATAGATTTTTCCTTAAGAACAAGAAAACAGGGAGAGAAACATATCATATTTCCCTAAACTGACTTTGACCGGCCAGGTCTTATAACATCTCATCTATCCAGAAGAAACCTGCACCACATTAAACCAAGGACAACTTTCACACAAAGAGGATTCTTCATGCATAATGTGGTGGCAAGATACCATAACTTTTTAATCCCTTACCTTCTTTTAAACTCCACTCTGAGCTCCTCAGGGAAGAAAAGCCGACTAGAAATCAAATGTTCAAATCAAATAATGTGCCTCAATACTGATCTTTCAGGGCTATTCTTTCCACAGTGTCTCTGCTTTTGTCATTTGGTTGAGTGCAGGGGGAATTAATCCCACACACCTAAAATTCACCCCTGAGAGAGTGCAGCTTATTTCTAAATGAATATGCGCAAGGGGGCAATATAAGTATGATCTGAAGTCAGAAAATCTTATTTGTTTTGCAAATTAAGCATGTGTGTAGTGCTGTTTGTATAATTTTGACACATAAGGGCTGAACCTATAGAGCTGTGAAAATGCGTAGGCAGGCACATGCACCAGATGTGGTATTCAGCCAGTTCTGACAGGTTCCGGAGAACTGGTAGTGGAAATCTTGAGTAGTTTGGAGAACCGGCAAATAGGCTGACATCCCTCATCCCCCCCACCGCTGCCCCCCAGCCTCCCAGGTGATCTTCTTTTGTTGCCGTCAACAGGAGAAGGGAACTGAATAACAGGAGTGGGGAGGGAATGGGGATTTTGCAGTATCCTTCCCCTGCCATGTCCACAAAGCCACAGGACCGGTAGTAAAAATTTTGAATCCCACCACCGACATGCACACATACATAAATTGGGGGAAAAAAATAGTAGCTGCCTTCAAAATAAAAGCAATCAATGTCAGCAGGACACAAACAGCAAAAGGGCTGGATATGACCCAGGGGTCATAAAATACCCAGGTCTGGTCTAAATGAATACACTTACACAATCCAAGTGAAAATTGTCTTGGAAACGTCCTCATAAAGTCAGCCAAGTGCTGTACTTTCCTGGTCACTCCTGATAGCTGGCAACTCTAAGCGCTAGGCCTGTTTTCCTCCCTTCCTCTCTGTGTACCCTGTAGAAGTAAAAATGGCTTTGAGAGAAAGAAGTGCCAAGATTCAGAAGTGGTTTCAATGTGTGGGGCAAAGCATGATGGGGGCCCATTTATCACTGAGGCCTGTTAGGCCCTGCAAATAGCGACATGCTGTTTGCCAGTTTGGCACTTGAACACCATGAGGCAGAGACCCAAAATAAACCTTTCATCAGAAATTTATGCAAAATGATCTTGCTAGAGTTAAAACCCAAGAGTGCAGCCCACCTTTCCTATGGATTTTAAAGGACCTGGATTGCACCCCAATTTTTTAGAAAGTTAAATTTATGGGCAAAAAAACTTTGCAGACTGCAAGAAAACTAGACTCAGAAGCATGAACAGGATCTACAAAACAAATCAAATTCCATTTTTTCCCCCTTTGAACCTCGCTTATTGCCATCTTTTTGCCGAAATGAAATGTAAAAAGAGATCCAAAGTACAACTTCACCTGACTAACTCTTCATAAAGAGGTATTTGAATAATTTATTTAGGTTAAAAATGTATTCACTATTAGAAGAGTTGCAGATTTTTTTGCTGGTTTTATTAACACATGAACATTATAGCTGTTTTATGGCAATGCTCCTTAAAAAGGAGCCTCAGACATGTAGGTCTTCAGAATGTATACCACCCGTACAATTTATTTAGGGGCAATGAAAAATATTTCCAGCGAATGTTTTTATTTCAGCCATTCCAAAAGTTAGAGAAGAAAACAGAAAACATTGTTGATCTAATACTAATCTTGGTGTTAATCTCTGCTCATCTGTTGGCTTGCTGATTGTCTCTTTGACATTAGACCATCAATCAAGAGGCAAACAATACTCCAATCCAGTAAACAGCCCAACTAAGGTACCACCAAAATGACTCCTACCAAAACTGACAGAGCAACCCACCAGAATATAAAATGAGAGCCAACCCCATTCCCCGCTCCCCAATTCCATCTACGTACCCCAGATATCATATCTTACAGCATCTTCCATCCGCTTGTGCCCCACATACATTTGAGACATTCCATAGAAAGATACTTTTGTTTTAGAAGTGAAAAATTGGAGATCCATAGCATAATTCAGAGTATACATTGGTACGGACATACATTTATTTTAATTTACAGTTATTTTAAATTCTCTCACCTGATTACTATACCAGCAGGATAGTTTGACCTGCATTTTTAAGAGGGAATAAAATTTGTATTTCTGGATTCTATCTGAGAGAGTAAACCTCAATTTTATTTAATAATTATGTTGCGTTGTACAGTCAATCAGATATTCAGAATGGATTTGGCATTTTTATATGTTACTAGCTGATAACCCAGTGTTGCCCAGGTATTTATTTATAGGGGGGAAATGTCTGGACCAAACATAATTTCTAATGTTGGATTTTCCCCCTTACCAGAGGGAGCTCCCTTGTGGAATACGGTGAAACCGCTACCATGGCAACTCCAGTGGCTGTACAGTAGAAGCCATTTTAAGAAACAACAGGTTGTATCTTAACAGAACACACACCCTGAAGGGTGTTAGTGGCGTCTTACCCCCACAGTATTTTTTTCCAGATAGTAAGTCATCTATGTATCACGTTTGGTTGAAATTGCTTGAGGCGTTTCACAATTATTCTGGAACACACACACAAACACACACAATACACACACACAGAGCCATTTTTATACATATAGATTATTCTGAAATTTATTTGCTGCTCATCTTGTCTCAAAGCGATTCTGGGCTATAATTCATATAATGCCTATACTTTCTTACAATTGTGAGAAATTCCCCTCTCCTTTCCTAAATAATCTATAAACACCACTGCAGCAGCTTTTTGGTCTGTGAGACTCTGTTAGTAAGAAAATATTCTACGTTCACAATAGTTTAAACTAATAGCATTACATAGGTGAGGGAAGGCCAACTGCTAAATCTCTCTTCTTACACATATAGTGAAGTAACTAAAAGTGAATTTAACAAAGAACTGCTGCGGAGGTGGTGGTGTGATGGACAACAAGATAACTAATAATATAACACAAAACCTGGGGGTGCAAAATGAACGGTCTACAGAGTTAAAGAGAACTTTACACAGATGATCTGAGTTGTGTTTTTTTAGAGAGAGTGAGAGAGAGACACAGAGAAAGTGACACAGAGGGAGAAACAAAAGGAGAGAGGAAGAGAGAGAGAGAGAAAGACAGTTGAATGGCTGTGGTTTCCGGCTGCCCGATTCAACCAGCTGACTCCATCGCTGGCCATAGGGGGCGAACATCTTGCCCCTGTGGATGGGGCGCGCAACCTGGGTGTCCTCCTGGATGCCTGGCTGTCCATGGAAGATCAAGTGACAGCCGTGGCCAGGAGGGCGTTTTACCAGGTTCGCCTGGTTCGCCAGTTGCGCCCCCTATTGGATCGGGACGCCCTTCGCACAGTCACTCATCCTCTCGTGACATCCCGACTGGACTATTGTAACTCTCTCTACATGGGGCTCCCCTTGAGGTGCACCCGGAGACTTCAGCTGGTCCAGAATGCAGCCGCGCGAGCAATTATGGGAACCTCAAGGTTTACCCACATAACACCGCTCTTGCGCGAGCTGCACTGGCTGCCTGTCGTCTTCCGGGTGTGCTTCAAGGTGTTAGTTATCATCTTTAAAGCGCTCCATGGCTCGGGACCTAGCTATCTGCGGGATCGGATCCTGCCACATACATCCGCACGGCCGATTCGCTCCCACAGAGAGGGACTTCTCCGGGTGCCGTCCACTAGACTCTGTCAGCGGGCGACGCCCAGGGGAAGGGCTCTCTCTGTGGCGGGCCCAACCCTCTGGAACGACCTTCCCCCCGACATTAGAACGACCACGGACCTCCGCTCCTTCCGTCTAAAATTAAAAACACATCTTTTCTGCTTGGCCGGCCTAGGGTAGTCTCTCTTCTATAGGGTTTTTAATATATTAATTTATGGGGAATCTTAGTATTTTAATGGGGAATTTTTAGCACAGGAATATCGTTTAATCTGTTTTTAAATATGTTTGTATATTTATTGTTTTTATCTTCCCTGTGCACCGCTCCGAGTTCCTATGGGGAGAGGGAGCGGTCTACAAATTAAAATTTATTTATATTATTATTTATTATTTATATGAATGTGCAGAGACTTTATAGCTAGTAAGCCCAGCAGCATTTGTTATATATAATAACATAGTATGAAATAGTGACACTTTGAGGGGAAAAAACACCCATTAGAATTATCGGAGATTAGAAGTGACCTACCGAATAAGAAAATCTCATTGGGGACAATCCAGAGAAACTGGGCACAGGAGTTTATTATTTCAGTAGCTGTAGTGAAAATTCCCTCGGGGGTGATCTGTGAAACTAGCCACCCCTCTTGGTTTGTGGCAAGAGTCCACACCCCCCCCACACACACACACCAATCCCCTTCATTGACATGGTAATGGGCTTTGTTGCATTCAAAGACGATTACATCAGAAATGTGTGGCCTCTTGTGGGTTTTCCAAGGCTTATAAAACCTACAAGTTATACAAAAATATTGGCTTGAAAAATTAGTAAGCCATAGAAATGGGTGTTGTTTTAGCCTTGCTTTACTGCAAGGAAGGAAAACTGGCAGCTCAAGACCTCTTGCCAGTCATTCTAACCCACTTTCTTTGCTATTTTTTTTAAAATAAAATTGGTGGGCTTGCTTCAGATAAAACTGCCTGTGTTTTTGAAAGATTTTCCTACAGAGGGGACGTTTTTCATAGCGTTAGACTCAGAAGAACTAATTATCTTCTCAATTATGCTGGTGGGATGCCGTTGGCCTCCATGTAATTTGCCTGGCTATAGCGTGGTGAATCAACAGAAGAAATCGGTACTGTTTTAAATGCATGCACAAACAGAGACACACAGCCACACAGGGCTTCCAGTTTGTAGACACAATTATGCTATGTGTTGTTGTGTTGTACAGGTAGTCCTGTACGTGACCCCACAGGACACTGCAACCATCATAAATATGAGTCACTTGCCAAACATCTGAATTTTAACCATGGGAATGCTGCAATGACCGTAAATGTGAAAAATAGAGATAAGTCACTTTTTTCGGCGCCGTTGTAACTTTGAATGGTGGCTAAACGAATTATTGTAAGTCGAGGACTATCTGTATTCTCTCTGTGTGTCTCTCTGTTGAAATTGAGCCGGTTGGTTCAAATTAGTTCCTCAGACACAAATAGATGTTCTCCCACATTACCAATCCAACCAGAGTCCTAATTCTTAGTATCTAGAAAATAGACATGTCCATAAAATATACCGTAAGTGTATGCAGACCTATTAGGAATAGCTGGAGGCAATCAGAACTCCCTCTCTTGTTATAGCAGCAAGTCTGAGGATTTAGAGTGGTGTGTCAAACTTGCATCGTCACAACGATGTCATATGACATATCAGGACTCCCCCCCCCTTCATTAAACTCCCCCCCTTCATTAAACTAGGTGTGGCCAGTGCGTGATGCATGTAGCCTGTGGGCGGCAAATTTGACAAATCTGATTTAGATGCTTGGCCCAGGTACAGAAAAGGTTTTTCCCTCCCTGGAAACTTTATTCACAGCTATATCCTTTGCTAATTCTTTCTTAACCAGGCATCTTGCCATATGGTGTGTTCCCCCCCTCCTTTTTTGGGGTGTGTGTGTGGCTGGGTAATGCTCCAGCCTTCAGGTGGAGCCAGGGAATCCGTGAACATGGATGGCACAGAAACATTAGATCAGTGGGAGGACAGCTAGTTGTGCTTGGCTCCAGTGGATTCACTTTGACAAGGTTTGAAGGCCCTTTCCTCAAATGATTGCATATCTCAGGCTACCCTTTGCTCTCCTTCCTGGAAATCAAGGTGAAATTTTCTAAGGCATTTGATTAATTGAATATTAAATGACAGGGATAATTTTCCCAAATAGTGGGAATGCAATTCACAAGGTCACAGCCCAGGAGGTACTGATAAAACGTTGTTGATCTAAGGTCATTGACACTGTTTATCAGTAGAAGATAAGAGTCTCACTGCAAGCTCACTTGTTCCCAGCATGTTTTCTATGTGTTATTCTGCCATTCACTTACACCTTGAAAACACATTGTTGAAATTCTGGTCTTATGTTTCTGGTCTAAGAAATTAGACCTTAATGGCATTTCTGATAGACAAGACAAAAATAAAGACCACTAGTGGTATAATAAAAGAATAGCAGAGTTGGAAGGGACCTTGGAAGTCTTCTAGTCCAACCCCCTAGTCAAGCAGGAGACCCTACACCATTCTAAACAAATGGTTGTCTGATCCCTTCTTGAAAACCTCCAGTGATGGAGCACCAACAACTTCTGAAGGCAAGTCATCCCACTGTTTAATTGTTCTGACAGTAAATTTCTCTTTAGTTCTAGGTTGCTTCTCTCTTTGATATGTTTCCATCCATTGCTTCTTGTCCTACTTTCAGGTGCTTTGGAGAATAGGTTGACTCGCTCTTCTTTGCGACAGCCTCTCAAATATTGGAAGACTGCTAGTAACGAGATAGATATTAATGAGTAAAAAGGAGAGATTTTTTCCCCCTGTCTGCCAGTTAAGTGGGGCAGAAGGAGACATGGTGGTAGGAGAGAAGTTTTTCTCCCATTGCAATAACTGGCACCATCACATTAGCCCACACACATGATTAATTGCCCCATCATTCAAAGAAATAGGTCTTTTCATTCTGGCCACTCACAATATTATTAGTATGAGCTACTGATTTCCCAGAGCCAATTATTGTATGATTCAAATGTTGCATCTGCCCACGTAAGTGTGGAGATGCATAAATAAGGGGTTAGCAATCAAATAAAGACCTTCAATGGCTTTTTTAAAAAATCCTCCAATATGTCATATATGTACATAAGGTTCCTGGCACTGAAAAGAACAGCTTTAAAGAAGCAGTGGGCTGAAATTTTGGAAAAGGTTGTAGCAGGGAAGTCGTCATAACAGAAATATATGTCAAAGGTTTTGTTTTAGGCTGAAAGTAGCATGAAGTCTGCTGTGGAGCACACTCAGGGGCTTAGTAGGGGTTACTTTTCTAAAGCCTGAGGATTGGGCAAGGAAAGGAGAAAAAATGTTTCTGCTGAAGACACTACAATAGACAGAAAGGAACTTGTTGTTATGGTTGGCAGGATTGCTGATGTGCAGAAAATCAGGATCCTCGCTGAGGCTGGAAGCAGGGGGAGGAAGGAGTTATCTTTGAAGTTAGATAATGCAGAATTGAGCTGCGGTGGGGCTGACCAGTGGGGGGAGCCCCAGGGAGAGGATGAAGAATCACGGAATCATCAGGCAGGATGAAAAGCAACTCAAACCATGGCTAGCAGTAAGTATTTTGAAAATGGGGGGGGGGGGGAATCAGCTACTGTACGTATGTATCAAGGTTGTGAGACGTTCTGCTTATGCATCCATATGCAAATTCACATAAGGCTTGGGATAAACATTTTAATGACTCTTGCTCCCTTACATCTATAAATAAGTTTCCCCCTGGGTTCAGCTCAACTCCTGGTGAATTCATGCAGTTTTCTTGGGACAATAGGGTGGCTGAGTAGGGTTGTCTTCTAAGAGAAGGGGTATGAGTGTTGCATGCATGTGTGGCTATGGTTTGAATAGGGTGGGAGAAGAGACCCCAGCCCATCTGACAGTACAGCAGGAGGGGGGGGGATGAGTGCACACAGTGTGTGCGCCCCCCACCCTGCACATACGTACATGACCCCCCCATGTTCTATTTTGGCCTAGCAGGCCTCGCTGAAGCCTCTTGGGACCAAAAATGGGGCACAGGGGGTGCGCTGCACCCCCATGCCCTGTTTTGGACCTAGCAGGCCTCCCTGAAACCTCCTGGGACCAAAGATGGAGTGCGGGTAGGCCGCAGCACCCCCTGCTTTCCCTCTGTGCGTGCCTACACTGCTACACTGTTACAGGAGTTACATCGGCCTAATATACCGCTTTATTCCTCTCTAGCATTCATCTCCATTGTTTAGTGATGCATTTCCTGCCTCTCTAGGATTTACCTCTATCTGCGCCTGTGGGGCACTTTCTGTTCCTTTTGGATGTATATCAATGGCTTGTATAGTACAGTGGTACCTCGGACCATGAATGCCTCTCATCACGTCCAATTCGCTTCACGACCAAAAATTTCCCAAAAAATGTGCCCCGGTTCACGAACACAGTTTCGCTGCACGAACGGAAAAGTTCGTAAAAAATGCTCCGCTGCACGAACTCCGCCTCACTTCACGAACTCCACCTCGCATCACGAACTCCGCCCTCGCATCACGAACGGAAAAGTTCGTAAAAATGCCCGGATTCACGACCTCCGTTTCGCTTCACGAACCGGAGCCGCGGACATTTTAAAAACAAGCTCAGAACGGATTAACCGGATTTACATTGAACCCTATGGGAAACTGTGCCTCGCATCACAACCAAAAAACAAGGTCGGAACGGATTAATCGGATTTACATTGAACGCCTATGGGAAACTGTGCCTCGCATCACAACCAAATCGGATCGCGACCAGAGTCATTTCACGAATTAAGTTCGTGATCCGAGGTACCACTGTATTTTGCAGGACCCAAAAATCAGCTGGCCAGCAGTGCATGATTGGGGGAGCTCAGCTGGGGCTCACGTGCCAGCAGAGAGGCCTCCACATGCCACCGATGGCATGCGTGCCATAGGTTTGCCATCACAGTACTATGAGATGTTATCATCCTTGCAATTTCTTCTCTGGTCTTCCTCCTCTGCAAAACAGAAATAAGAAACATTACCCTATCACCGCCTTTCCAAATCCCAATTCTTCTGGTTTCTCTTTAAAGTGCAGCCAGGTCAGCTTTGACTGTTTGTGGACATTGTCATGCTATGAGCTGAGCCATGTTTACAGTTGAGAATCTTTAGAGCTTGTCAAAATCTGAGAGTCAATTAATGATTGCTTCCCTATCCTAAAATATGAATTAGCAGCCAATCTGTGATTTCTTTGGATGCTTCTTCCTTCTCCCCCCCCCCTCAAATTTGTGCCCAAATACAAATATCTTCCACTTTATAAAGCATAAATAGATGACCACATTGTTAATATTTTGGCAGTTACCAAAGTGGCACACATCCATTATCTCTGAGTCAGTCTTTTCTTTCTTAAAATCTTCTTCACTATAAATCATCCCATATCTGGTTATTGTGGGAATGGTCACCAATACAGCGAAAGGCAGAATTTTAATAATGGGAATCAAAATATATTATGACTCTTAGATATGGGTCTGGTGATTTTTGGCCTTATAGAATGGAGAAGTTGGGCCTTCAGCCACTATAAGCACAAGTTCCTCTTCTCATGTTTCCCCCCTAAGACTCTCTTATTTATAAACCTTTCTTGGATTCTATTTAGGTTACTCCTAATTCCAGCCTATTTGTCAAACCTCACCTAAAGCTGAAAGAAAAACTCTCCTGTAGAGGCCATTTAGCAATTGCCCCTCCTCTCTTTCCAATTTTCACAGAATTTCAGATGAGCTGCCTGATGAAAACCAGCCTATGAACTACAATTAGTTGAGTCTGCTGAGTGATGTCACTTAAAGGCATTGGGGTATCTATATTCCTACTTGGCACATGCACAGTCCTTCTTATTCATGCAAAATGTATCAGACTCGTGCAGGGCCCTTTGCACAACCTTCGTATTTGCTATGGTGCAAACACATGACTTGCAAATATCTCCAGCATCATAATTATTCAAAATGCATGTATCTTCCCTTTTTTCCCCAGAAAACAAAATTAGATTAAATATTTGAAGGGGCAAGACATTTTCAACTATTTTCTCTTTATCCCTTCCTCCCAAGTTACATCAAAATCATAGCAGTCAATTGTCATCAAGATGTTTCATATAATGCATAGACTATGCATTATTGCGCGAGCTGCACTGGCTACCTGTCGTCTTTCGGGTGCGCTTCAAGGTGTTAGTTCTCATCTTTAAAGCACTCCATGGCTCGGGACCTAGCTATCTGCGGGATCGGATCCTGCCCCATACATCCTCCCGGCCGATTCGCTCCCACAGAGAGGGACTGCTCCGGGTGCCGTCCACTAGACTTTGTCAGCGGGCGACGCCCAGGGGAAGGGCCTTCTCTGTGGCGGGCCCAGCCCTCTGGAACGACCTTCCCCCCGACATTAGAACAACTATGGACCTCCGCTCCTTCCGTCAGAAATTAAAAACTCACTTTTTCTGCTTGGCCGGCCTAGGTTAGTCTCTACCCAGGGATTAGGGATTGTTAATTTTAAATGGGAATTTTAGTGCAGGGATAGTCAAATTTAATTTGTTTTTATTGTATTTATTGTATTCATGTATATATTTTATGCTGTTTTATTCCTCCCTGTACACCGCTCCGAGTCCCCTAGGGGAGAGGACGCGGTTATACAAATAAATATTCGATTCGATATTTGATGCACGATTATCTTTATAACATAAATATCATAGTAAGATGATTATAATTATGCATTGGCCAAAAAGTATGTCATAATTCAAAAAACTTGAACCTGAAGTAAATTTAAATTGCTAGAATAAGATTTCTTATAATAGGAGCCCTTTTCAAGTATGCTTTACCGCAGGGGTCTCCAAGCTTTGCAACTTTAAGTCTGAAGGACTTCAGCTCCCAGAATTCTCCAGCCAGCAAAGCTTTGCTGGCTGGAGAATTCTGGGAGCTGAAGTCCTTCAGACTTAAAGTTGCAAAGGTTGGAGACCCCTGTTTTACCCCACTCCCCATTAATTTTCCTCAAATGATGTTAGCTTAATTTGCCAGTTCACTTCAACTTTCTACAGGAGGAAAGCCATTGCAAATACGGTTGGAAATGTAAATCAGATCCCTGAATTATGACACACATGAAAATTATCTTATAAAATGCGGTTCTATTTTACAAGAGAAATATGTAAGCATTTTTTGAGATATAAGAATTCCTATTGAGATAAGGATTTCAATTCTAAATTTATGTATGCCTTTAACTCTTCTTTAAAAATTAAAATGATTTATAATGGATGAGTCCACTAAGCATATCATTTAAACTATTGTTTTCAATGTTCATCTATTTATTTATTTATTTATTTTTATTTTATAAGAGGATTGATTGGATGGATGAATCAGTCAAAAGAGCCTATTTTTTGGTTTTTTTAAAGAAGGTTTTCTTCTTATTTATTGAAGACATTTGTGAATATGGTACATTTATAACAGGTAGAAATTGACCCACCTGCATCAGTCAAATTCAGATGGTGTTTTCATTCCAAGCACACAGTATATTGAATATGCTTGTTGCATAGGTGTTGAACATGAGTAATCTGCCCAAAAGAAGAATGACAAGTCAAATTCAGAACTACAAACAAATTTGAAACGTTACACACGGATTGAAACCTGATCCGATTCTAGAATCTTAAGATCTTTTAATATACTTGATAATGTTTTCTTAACAGCAATTTCCTGTGGGGCAACTAAAACGTTGTCATTATGTTTTATCTCTGTTTCTTCATTCCCACCCCCTCTTATGAGGGATAATCCATTTAGTTAGAGGTTCTTCAAAGGGTTGGAGGCCCCACAACCCATTGTTCTGGAGAGGGAGCTTTGATGTTGACTGTGATGCTTATTTCCTTTCCCTTCGTGTCCCCTTCCCATTCTCTTCCATCCCAATTCCCCATTCAGTGAAAAGATGTGAATTATTTGTACATACTGTGTGAGTCTTCCAGAATTTGAAATATTACAAAATTTTAATACTTCCAGTACAAGACTCTGTAAGTCCTGTTTCTTGAGTACTGGAAAAGAAATTATCTCCTGTATACGTACGAATTAGTGCAACTAATATATCACCCCTGTGTCCATATGACAAGACAGAAAAAGATGTATACAACAACTCTTTATAACATTAGCCTCCAGGAATACTTATTTGTATATATTTGCTTGTCCTAGCAAATATTTCATTCATTCCATTGTTAAAAGCTTCACTGAAAATAATAATTTCCTTCATGATTAAAGGACAAGAATATGATATTATTATTGACAGATTCAAGAAGGATTCCAAGGAAGATGAACTTCTGGAATTCTGATATTTTTTCAAGTATGCAAGGCAGTGATTCTCAACCATGGCAACTTTAAGATGCACAGACTTCAACTCCCAGAATTCCCCACCCCACCCAAGTTGGTTATGGAATTTTGGGAGTTGAAACCCACATGCTATTTTATTTATTTAATTTATTTAGAAAATGTATATGTCTGCCAACTCACTCACCGCAACTCTAGGCAGCTTACAAAGAGTAAAAACACAATCTATATATAAAAATAAAAATAAAAAACAAAAAACCCTCCTCCCCTCCCTTGAGATAACATACAATGATAATCATCTTAACGTTGCCAAGCTTGTGAAACACTGGTGTAAAGAACAATAAGTGGAAAATTGTGTTATGATCCTCATACGGCTGTTTTCTTGCAAAGAGGCAATGACTTATATGGTTTGCAATAACACAAGTGACAAATTCAAATAACAGTATAATGACCAACCTGCTAGATTCATTTTCTGTTATTTTGTTTTCCAGTCTTCAGGTTCTTTTTGCCTGTTTTATGAAGAGATCTGCAATTTTAGTGATATCCATTCAAAAAAAAAAAGATGAAACTCTCTCCTTCCCTAAAGGAATGCCATGATTCTGAAAAGTTGAATATCAGTTATCTAAAATTTCTCAATTGTGCATCAGATATAGCTCAAAAGTGGGATTTGCACTGCTTGGTTATTATACAGAAGGCATTGGCATGAATTTTTAAACCTAAGGCAATTTCCAGGTATTAGAGTGCCGAAGTATTTTATCCACGAAAAAAAAACCATGTGATTTGTTGAAACTTGATGTAGTGAACGTAGTCGTAATGGAATGAGGAAAAGTAGAAGTGGACCTAGGCTGTATAGAGGAAAATCAAATAAGATGTGTTATGCCAAATCAAACACTAAAGACAACATTCCCTTTCCCACACCTATGAAGGGGAGCTCAGATAGAACAGTTTGTCCTTGGATTAAGAAATGAAATACTGATAGTTATGGACAACTCTTTGGAAACATGGCATGCTGTTTTTAAAGTACCGTATTTTTCGGAGCATAAGACAAAAAAAATTCATGAAAAAAAAAGGCAATTTTTCCTCATTTTGCCCCCCATCCCCACCCCTCCAGGACCACTCTGCAAGCCCCTCCCCAAGGCTATTCATGCCTTTTATTTGAAAAAAACGGGCCTATTTTGGCAAAAAACGGGCCGTTTGGGGGAGATTTGCACAGTACAAAAAGGGGTTTTTTTTCCCTTTCGGAAAGCTGTTTAATTAGAGTGATTGGTGAGAATTATGTTGATCAAGTACTGTGCCTGCAGAAACAAAGATTTGTTCCAAAGGTGGTCAGTGATTTCCTTCTCCAGCACATGGGTAAATGCACCTGGAAACATCTACCTACCTACCTACCTACCTACTCTCTGTCTACCTACCTATCTACTGTATTTCTCTCTCTCTCACTCTCCCCCTATCCCTTTATCTACCTACCTACCTAACTACACACTCTGTCTCCATACCTACCTACCTACTATATTTCCCCCCCTCTCTCTCCCCCTCAACCTACCTACCTACCTACTCTCTCTCTCCCTACCTACCTACTGTATTTCTCTCTCTCCCCTCTATCTACCTACTCTCTCTCCCCCTACCTATCTACTGTATTTCTCTATTTCTCTCTCTCTATTCCTCTACCTACTTATCTATCTACACACACTCTCCCTACTTACCTACCTATTGTATTTCTCTCTCTCTCCCTATCCCTTTATCTACCTACCTACCTTACTACACACTGTCTCCCTACCTATCTACCTACTGTATTTCTCTCTCCTCCTCTACCTACCTTCCCGCCTGGACTACTGTAATGCTCTCTACATGGGGCTCCCCTTGAGATGCACCCGGAGGCTGCAGCTGGTACAGAATGTGGCCGCATGGAGGATTCTGGGAATCTCACGTTACTCCCGGGTAACACCTCTCCTGCGCGAGCTGCACTGGCTGCCTGTGGTCTTCTGGGTGCGCTTCAAGGTGTTAGTTACCATCTTCAAAGCGCTCCATGGCACGGGTCCTGGCTATTTTCGAGACCGCCTCCTACCACACTCCTCCCTTCGAACGGTCTGCTCCCACAGGGTGGGCCTCCTCAGGGTGCCATCTACCCGTCAATGCTGGCTGGCGGCTCCCAGGGGGAGGGCCTTCTCTGTGGCAGGTCCGGCCCTCTGGAATGACCTGCCCCCTGACCTCCGCACCATTACTGACCTACGCCTCTTCCGTCAGACGCTCAAAACACATTTTTTCCATGTGGCTGGCCTGGCATAGATTAAGGGTCTAATTTTAAAGTTAATATTTTAACTATTTTAGCACAGGTTTTACTATTTAATTCCATTTTATATTATATGTACATGTTGTGGTTTTTACTTTTCTGTGCACCGCCCTGAGTCCTACCACGGAGAATAGGGCAGTATATAAATTTAATAAAATCTAATCTAAATCTACGTACCTACCTATTCTCTCTCTCTCCCTACCTACCTACTGTATTTCTCTCTCTTTATCTCCCTCTCTATCCCTCTATCTACCTACCTACTTTTTTTAAAAAAATTGCCTCTTCAAAACCTGGGTGCGTGTTATACTCCGGTGTGTCTTATACTCTGAAAAATACGGTATCCGTCAGGTTTGAGTGAGTATGAATGTGCACAAAGGCACTCATACTCTCCACAATTTCAAGATCCTTCTAAAATTGTTCCATCTACTACAATCAAATTTTTGGATGTCTTTGAGCAACAAAGGGAAAAGATCTTGCCAAGGAAACAATCAGAGAAGAGAAGGAACAGTTTGCAAGATTGATGTTGGCCCTCCTGGGTAAAACAAACAGGAAACATGACTAGATCAATTTATTCTACTATTACTAGATAAAATAGAAAAATGTGGGTTAGACAGCATCACCATCAAGTGGATTTGTAACTGGCTGACCAACTGCATTCAATGTGTAGTCCTCAATGGAAAAACAAAATGCATAGGTGCAGTATGTGTAGTAACTGTCGCTCAATAGTAGTAACTGTGAGAGCTATCTTGGAGTCTTAGTAGACAACCATTTAAATATGAGCCAGCACTGTGCAGCAGCTGCCAAAAAGCCAACACAGTTCTAGGCTGCATAAACAGAGGGATAGAATCAAGATCACGTGAAGTGTTAATACCACTTTATAATGCCTTGGTAAGGCCACACTTGGAATACTGCATTCAGTTTTGATCACCACAATGTAAAGGAAATTGTCAGGAAATTTCTCCTTAGAACTGAGGAGACATTTCCTGACAGTTAGAACAATTAATCAGTGGAGCAGCTTGCCTCCAGAAGTTGTGAATGCTCCAACACTGCAAGTCTTCAAGATGATGTTGGATAGCCATTTGTCTGAATTGCTATAGGGCTTCCTGCCTAGGCAGGGAGTTGGACTAGATGACCTCCATGGTCCCTTTCAACTCTGCTATTGTATTGTATTGTAAAAAAGATGTGGAGACTCTAGAAAGAGTGCAGAGAAGAGCAACAAAGATGATTAGGGAACTGGAGGCTAAAACATATGAAGAACGGTTGCAGGAACTGGGTATGTCTAGTTTGATAAAAAGAAGGACTAGGGGAGACATGATAGCAGTGTTCCAATATCTTGGGGGTTGCCACAAAAAAGAGAGGGTCAAACTATTCTCCAAAGCACTTGAGGGTAGGACAAGAAGAAAATGTGTGGAAACTAATTAAGGAAAGAAGTGACTTAGAACTAAGGAGAAATTTCCTGACAGTGAGAATAATTAGTGGAACAGATGTTGCCTCCAGAAGTTGTGAATACCCAAACACTGGAAGTCTTTAAGAACATGTTGGATAGCCATTTGTCTGAAATGGTATAGGGTTTCCTGCCTAGGCAGGGGTTGGACTAGAAGACCTCCAAGGTCCCTTCCAACTCTGTTATTCTGTTGATTTTACTTTGTAAGGTCACATTAACAGAATTTTGCAAGTCCAAAAATATAAACTTCTCACCACTACTTTTAGCCATCTGATCAGTTAGGAGAGAAAGGTCCTTCCTAAGTTTCCTTTTCTGATCATTAAGCCCATGTGGGCTCCCTCTTCTCTGGTCTCTTCAGGAAGTACTTCTTTCTCTCAACTCCCAAGGTTGTCTATGCATTCCATTATATTCACCAACAGCGAGCAGTCTACTAATTAATTTAAAAATAATGTTAATATTTCTTAAAAGACAAGTGTGTCAAGATTTGGATATTATGCTGCACTATCTTAATAGTAGAACAGATTCTGCTCCAAGTTCCAACTGTGTTTCCAATGCTTAACCATAATGTTTCTCTCTTCTCATCTGTGCTTTTTTTTTTTTTTACTATTGTTAGTTATAGCAAAACAATTTTCAAATGCTGGAGATTTTTCTGGAGAGATTTCTTAGATTTCAGCAATTAAAGTTCTGTAAATCATGCTGCTATTGCTTAAAATTCTTAGCCTATCTATGCTAATCTGTGGTCTGACATACACATAACTCCATCATGAGCTAAATATGAAGAGAATTATAGGCAGAGGAAGAGCCAAGATACTCAGCTTTTCTTTCCTTTTCTGCAAATATCTAGCTTCGTTCTTGAATCTTCCCATATAATTTGAAGGCTATTTGAATGTTTCCAGTGCAGCACCCTGCTCAGTGTAGAGTTTATTGTTAAAGTCTCCCTCATATATTTCTGTCCATCTTGTTTAAAAAGTTTCCAAGAGAGAATCTGTCATTTTCAAAGCAGTTTGTTCTACATTAAGAAATGCCATCTATTGTGTAGTTGAAATTTGCTTTCTTGTATTTTCATTCTCTCTGGAACGACTCTCTTCTTGCTTTGGCAAATTTCCATATATTTGAGGACTGCTATTTTAATCTTCTCCTTTCTGAGGGAAACTTACCTAGACTGTTCTAAATATGTCTCCTATGACATGATTCCAACCCCTCCACCATTCTGGTCTCTAAATACTTCTAGGTTGTCAACATCTTTCTTAAAATATGGTACTGAACTGAAGAAGCTTCTTGAGTGAGAAGCGAATATTTTCAAAGAAAAAAAAACCAAGACAGACCAGTTGCCTTTTGCAAAAAAGCATATTTGGGACAGAATTGGAGACAATAGTCTATATATTATATTTATTTATTTTTATTTTATTTATTTATTTTATTAAATTTATAAACTGCCCCACTCTCCCCAAAGGGACTTGGGGCGGTGCACAGGAAGTTAAAATAGAATAAAAAGACAAACATGACAATAAATAGTACTAAAAATAAATTAAACCCCAATACCCTGTGCTAAAAATCCTAAAACCGTTAAAATCCTAAAACTTTACCCTTAAAAGCCGAATTAAAACAATTTAAACTTCAGTCTATAACTAATGGTGTGGATTAGGCCAGGCCAGCGAGATGGAAGAAATGTGTCTTCAGACTTCGGTGGAAGGAGCAGAGGTCCGTGATATAATACAAATCCATAATAATCTATAACATAAATCAACATTTATAGTAGTTTCACAAATCCCTAACCTCTTAAATAATTCCCAGATCCCCAACCAAAATTTCAGAGGTCTTCTTCTTATCTGTCTTTTCAGTCAGCCAATGAAAGCAGATCTGGGAAGAATTGAAAAATGAAAGTCAAAAAGCAAAATGCAGTTAAGTTTCCTCTACGTCTTAAAAGGATTTTTCTGCTTCTGATTGTTCTTCAGAATCTGACAACTCCAGATGTCTGTCCATTTAATTAATCTGGATTGATGGGTCATGTTTGATTGATACGTTAGGTTTTTCTTTATTAATTATAATGTCTGAACAACAATCCCTATAAAGAAGGTTAGAAGTGATCATTGTCTATACCATATCATCTTATTCTATACCACACCATCGATACTGAAATTTCATTTCCATGATATAGCTGGTTATAGATAAAATTTTGGAAAATATAGTATACATTAATTAGAGATGGTAATTACTAGGTGGATGCATTTCATATTCTGTAGGATTCTTTATCAGGATTTTGATCGAGTTGCCTATGAACAGACATGCCTAAGGCCGCCCTGATAATTGGCTGATTGCCACCACTGGAACAAAAATAAGTGATTATGTTCTATTTTGGTTATAGATTTTTGGATACCACCCAATAAAGCTTAGATGCTATCTTACCTTCCAATTGTTAGCAGCAATAGTTTACAGGGAAACATGGCATGTATATTTATATGGAGATGCTAGCAGATCTAGACATTTTAAAGCCACTTTTTATTTTAAATTTTAAAGCTACTCCAACTAAAATGGCTGAGAAAGAGTATCTCAGCCGAAGACTCCTAACGCATCCAACAGTGAATTAAGAGAACATTACTAAGATTTTTCAGACCAAAATATTGTTCTTTGAATTTCAAACATACACGATTGGAATTCCAGTATAAGCAAATCAATGGCTCACTGTTTTATTTACAGATATAGCATTTTAAAACTAGGGGCTAGATTGTCTTTATATGTTTGGGACAAAATACATATAGTCAAGGTGAATCTAATTTTAATAGAGGTATGTTTTCTCATTATTTCCGGTGAATTTACATACTGTTTGATAATTTTGTCTGGAACTGGCTAGATTTAGAACAATAGATTTAGAATTCAGATCCTCATTAGTCTTAATTTGAAACCAATTATTTAATCCTACTGAAATCCTGGCAAGAATTGGAAACCTTCGTTGTTCAAGGGTCAGTTGCAATATTTCCATACATATGAAAAAAATGAGTGGCAGGCCTAATTTTGCTCCATTTCTTCATAGCAGCTCACTTTCATTGCTATTTAAAAATAGCCAAAAAATCAATTTTTGCAGAACACATTGTGCTTTCATAATATTTTTACTTAGAACAACACAGTTTCAACAAACTAATTCTTAAAACCATTTTTTTTTCTTGAGAACTAATATACTGAATTACCTGTTCCTGACTCATATGGAACCAAAGTGGCTTTTCTACCACAAGTACTAATAGTGAATGCCAATTTTTGAATGTAATAAACTACAGGAAAGTTGATATTACAGCAATGTTTATAGGGGAGTCACCGTATGCTCTGAATTGATTATGCCTGGATGTGCATATAGATAATAAAGAATCGTTAGTATTTTTAAAGATTGCATTTTAATTCCTGTTTAAGAGCCATCTTCACATGCAATTTTGTACAGTGGTTTCTCAGAACCACTTATTTTTTTTCCAGGTTCACTATGCAAGAAATATTATACAAAAGGATCAAGCATTACGAAGAAGCCAAAATATTTCAGCTTGATTGTTTCTTGTCTCTTTGTTCCTTTTCTTCTCAACTTTGCTATTATGACAACTACAAAGATGATGGTTCCTTGGTTTTACTCACCTTCTAAAGTTTTAGTCACTCCTATGATGTTATGCTTTAATCTTTGCAACCCTCTCTGTAGTTATGAAAATGGTCTGATAAGCAATCCCGATTCTCCCGAGGTGACAAAGTTTCAAATCTCAAAGTTCCAGTTTGATGGAAACTGTCTGAAATTTGAGTTAAAGACTGGATGTCAGTCTCCGCTTTGTTGCTTGCTTCGGCTGCCATTGAAACAGGGAGGGAGGGGCTTTGGTAATTGGGAATGAGACTGTATGGTGCAGGAGGGTGATTTGGAGAAGGGAGTATGTTCTCACCATCTACTTCGCATACCACTGGCTGGAGCCGTGCGGTGGTCAAGGTCAACGGTCTTGCATACCATCCTGATGATACTCCTGGAGATGCAACCCACGTGACATCTAAGGACAATGGACAATGGGGTGGGGGTTATTGGGGAAAGGGGGTTTGGACACATATTGATATGTATGATTTGCGCTTGGGTCTCAGACCTTGCTTTACCTTGCTGCTATCTTTTCATAACCAGTAAAAGTACTCTTAATTCTTACAAATGGAGTTGAGTGGATTCTTTCTTGGTTATCATTAGAGGCAGACCTGACACTGGTAATTCTACATGCGTTTACCTCTTTTCCTTGGGCCCCTGATCTCCCAAAGGTCTTTTGCCACTTATCTCAGGCCACCGGTGAAATATGGTAAATTAGAAGCTCAGGCCATAATGCATAAAGCTGTAACAGGTCAGATCACTTGGAAATCAATTACTGGCAAAGCACAAGTTATAAGACAAACATTGATAGCAATAATGCCACAATGTGAAGTTGAAGCTGTAATGTTGGGAGAATTTTGGCAGTATCAATCCACAAATGTTCCAAAGGTGCTTTTTCAAGAGGCAATTGGACTTTCTTGGGGTTTTTTTAAAAGACATTTCACTTCTCATCCAACAAGCTTCTTCACTTGGATGAAAAGAGAAATATCTTCAAAGAAAAATGAGAAAGTCCAGTTAACCTCTTCAAAAAGCAACTTTGGGACAACCATGACCTGGATGACTGAAAATCCCTATAGATATAAATCCACAAATCTATTCCACAGACCTCTTTCTCCTTCAGTTATAATTCTATACTACTATTAAACCAGCTTTCACCAGCTGAAACTCCAATAATCCAACCTCATTTTCATCAATCTCAAGGCTGTTCATTTTGAATTGATAAAAAGGTGCCTTTAATTAAAAACAAACAAACTAGGTATGCTTATATTCCACCCCCACCCCCATTACTCAGTGTGATAGCCCAATGTCAAGAGACATATGATTACAGCCACTATTTTTGTTCAGGTAAATTCTAATGTCATTGACAGTTGAAAACGCAGAAATTCACCTGGAAACATATGCTTTCTTCAGGAAAGCTGAGATAATGTTCTCCAGCTGCACTTCTGGTACTCAAGCACCTATTAAAGAAACTAATAGCAACAGCTGTATATAAATGTAGGTGTCAACTGGAACCATGACAGAAGATCTATCAACTTATTTTCTCTCTAAAAGCAAATTCAAGTGCGTGCTAATAGGATCAGTTTTAAGCAAAACTAATGAAAAAGAAAAGAGAAGTATCATGATCCTTAGATTAACTCCTGATTTGCCAGAGTTGCTAAAAAAAGTATCTGAAGATGGCAATAAATACATAAATGCAACATGTTGGTGCAAGACATATCAGTTATAGCTTTGATGCTATAAAGTTTTGAAGCTTTGCTTCGTTAGCTGTGATTTATATATTTGGAGCACAGATCAGTAAGATTGAATTAGCCATCCATGGAACACAGGGCCTATGGACTAGCCAAAACCATTGGGGAATTGCTTTAACATGAAACATCAATAGCAACAGCAGTTAGACTTATATATCGCTTCACCGTGCTTTACAGCCCTCTCTAAGCAGCCTCCAACAATCTGGGTCCTCATTTTACCCACCTCAGAAGGATGGAAGGCTGAGTCAACCTTGAGCTGATCAGGATTGAACCCCTGGCAGTCAGCAGAATTAGCCTGCAAAACTGCATTCCAATCACTGCGCCACCACATCACTTTAAAATGGCAAAGTTGAAATTTGGGTAACCATCTTGGTTTCCCAGAAAGGGAAGCCATGAATGTAATAGATAAACAAGAAAAAGTCCTTTTAATGTGGACTATAGAAGCCAATATATTAAATGCATGATCATTGGGAGCTCTTGAGTAGTGTGCATCATTCTGCTGAGTTATATCCCACTTTAAGAGGAGAATTAAACCTGAAATCCTACAGACTGAGAAAGCACTCTGCATGAATTTCTCCATCCATCCATTGCCCTTATTAAAATATCGCAACAACAGTAATAAACCATCTCTAAACATTTTTAGCTTGTTCAAACAACTTTTTTTGCCATTAAAAGCTTGTAGCCCTTTGCACGGCTCAAAGGTCTATAACTGTGCACCTTTGTCCAACTTGGAGCTCATGTTCTGTTTCAGATGACTGGCTGAACATCTCATTTTTCTGGTCATTGACTGCAATCAAGAAATACATTCACTGCCTGAATATCTGGAGAAATATTGACTGAGCTACTTGAACATTTAGCTATACGTTTCAGCAAGTCTGCTGAGTTCAGGAAAGCTTACTCCAATGTCGGCATAGGTAGAATTACAGCCTGGAGATCAACATAAAAAATTGAGCACAATCAAAATGCTCTAACACGGCCATTATTGATATCAGTTTTAGGAACTAGACGTTCTTGAAGAGGAATGATTTTGCCTTAACATTACTTCTTTGTTTCATTATCTGTATGCCAGTAACCGCTTTGTATCTTTTATTGCAGAGGTACACACTCACACACCTACACACACACACGCAGAAGAAGTGTTCCTATGAATATATACTAAGGCCAAGAGAACATTTTATGGGCTGTTTGCCCTTGGGCCTTCCACAAGTTGCCAAAATGATTGTTGCCCAGAGACATAAATAAAGTTAGGTAACAAGATTTCACACATTTTACACTGGTAAAATGCCTTTTTCTCTTTAGTCATTTTGTCAGTAAAAGAAAAAAAAGTCACATTTGAAGTGTAAGCGACCGCTTGCAGGCATTCCTCAGAAGTGTGCAAGGGGAGAATCAGGCCTTATATTGCATTGTGTCAAGGTCTTCTTTCTTCCTTGGCCTCTGTACAAGAAGAACATGTCTAAAAGCAGATGCCCATTCACAGGTTTCTCACAGATATTCTCACATCTGTACCTACACACCACTGGTGGGTTTCTGCAGGCTAGCACCTACTCGCAAGAGCCAGTTGGTGAAATTTAGAGAACCGGTTCCACTGGCGTACCTGGAAGTAAATCTGGCCCGCTGCTGCCAGTGACAGGAAGGAAAGGAAAGGAAAGGAAAGGAAGAAAGGAAAGAAAGAAAGAAAGGAAGAAAGGAAAGAAAGAAAGAAAGAAAGAAAGAAAGAAAGAAAGAAAGAAAGAAAGAAAGAAAGAAAGAAAGAAAGAAAGAAAGAAAGAAAGAAAGAAAGAAAGAATTTATCATCACAATTGAGTCCAAAATTTTGGTTGCTAAGCAAGAGCGTTGTTAAATGAGTTTCACCACATTTTAAAAGGTGGCCACTCCCACCCTGTCATATGACTGCCAAGCCACGCCCACAAAATAGGCCACACCTAGAGAGTAGGTTCTAAAAAATTTGAAACCCACCACTGCTACACACACACACACACACACACACACACACAAACACAGAGAGAGAGAGAGAGAGAGAGAGCTGTCTTGCTGCCTTGAGTTCACAAAGGAAAGGTACAATTTAGTATTATAAAAATAAAGGGAAATCATATGTACCAGGCGAGAATTTTGTTCAGGACAGCTTGCCAAAGTGACAATTTTGTCCGGGGTAGCTTGCCAGAGTCCTTAAATGTCTTCATTAAAAGCAAAACAGATTGAATGTGGAATAAACACAAGCTGACATGTTTGCTCACCTGGTCACAGGGTAAGTTGTCCCTCTCTTAAAATATTTATTATTACTTATATCTAGAAGGGATTGGGACCCTGGTCATAAACATACAAAACAAATATTTTAATTGTGAACTGCCCAGGGTCAAGCATGTGAGATGGATGGCCTATAAACTAACTGTCTGTCTGTCTGTCTGTCTGTCTGTCTGTCTGTCTGTCTGTCTGTCTGTCTGTCTGTCTGTCTGTCTGTCTATCTATCTATCTATCTATCTATCTATCTATCTATCTATCTATCTATCTATCTATCTATCTATCTATCTAACTAAATATCGTATATTCAGACATATTTATAATCCTAAATTGGGTTTATTATTCTCTGAGTGAGAGAGACAGAAAGGTGGTTTTCTGTCTCTGAAGATAGACTTCAGTCACAATCTCTCCAATCGTAACCCAACACTTTAACAACTAAACTGTGCCAGCTCTTAACTGCCAATCACAAGATGGAAGATTGTTTTGGTGCACATAATCTTTCTCACTTTTCATGAATTCTTTCAGTTTCCTGATGGAATATCAAAGTAGAAGCCTATCAACTATCAAAAGTTATATAATCATAATCAGGTTTGTAATACAATTCTCCTCCTGGGTATGATGATTCTTCAAAATGTAGATAACACTGTATACCTTATGGGATTTCATTTGATCTGTCTTGTGCTTGACTTTCAGTTTTAGTTACTCTATAAGACTGGCAATTACGGAAATGATTCATTGGTCACTTATGACAAAACTAACTTCCCTCAAGTCACAACAGTGAAAACAGCCTTTTTATCATGCTTTTAGAGGTATAGCATTTTTATACTGACTAGTAAATTAACATTTGAGAAAAAGAAATCACAGGAAACAGATTTTTCACAAATCAACTAAACAGGATTAAAATTAATAGAGACACATTTACAAGTTTATTGATGTAATCTGAAAAGCCTTTTCTTCTGTCTGCGTTTCCATTTGGGGATGTATAATTATATAGTATTTGTCATTCAGGCAATAATTTTTTGAACCACTTCTGTTCATAACACCAATCCAGGGGAAAATGATTATAACTCATCCTGACACTCTGTTTCTGTGAATGTGTTATTACAGAAGTTACATGCAGAACTTCATGAAATCCAGAAACTTACTGTATCAGTACCAACTTGGGCAACTGGTTTAAAAAACACTCAAACTTATTTCTTCCCAACCAATGAACAGATTGAAAGACAAATAATTAGTCCAATATTGCATATAAGAATGTTGAATATAAGAAAACTGTTTTGTTCATTTTTTCTATGATAGAAGATTCTTCCAACAATATTATCTCTCTAATATTTATAAAGTCCCTGTCTATATAGCAAAAGGAATAGTCTTATTTAAAGACAATTGCAGCAATTATTTACACAAAATGAGCAAATGTATAGGATGCATCCAGCCATGAGATCAATTCCTATGGTCCTTTGGTTTTCTTAAGATAGTAACCGAAAGCAAATTAGACATCTTATACTGTACCAAAAATTAATTCATTTCAGAAAGTTCAGATGAGAGCAATTTCATTGTGGAAATAGGAAAAATGCTAAAGGGGAAAATATTTTGACAATATATCATAATGAAATTCAACTATATTAAACTAGAAAGATTTCCGATGTCATGGACACCCAGTTGTTTCAATAACAACATGCTCATGCCAGTTTCAATATGTTTATCTCTATCCAGTCATTACTCTCAGCTAAATCTGAAATTAAGACAGATTTCCCATTGATGAGGATAGCCAATAAACACCTAGGGTGTTTTCCTTGGCCCGTATTTGTGGCCAATTGTGATATGACAACAATATTTCCATTGGCATGGTTACTCAGTCAGCACATGGAAAATTTGATTCATTAGTGTGAAAGAGAGAAGAGCAGTTACTGATATTAAAACAGGCAGCTTTTCAACACTAAGGCTAGGTTCCAATCAATAGAAATACATATTTAGCCAAATTGTGGAGTGTGTCTCCTGCCAGATAGCTCCATCTCAATGTTCTTTTCCTTGCCCTCAGTCAATAAACAGTTCAAGATTTTCTGGACTCAGAAAATGACCTTCAGTGCCAAGTACTATGGGTATAATAAAACCATACCTACAACAATAGCTTTCCACAAGGGAACACAGCTAACTAATTACCATCTTGTTTTAGTGAGCATTTAAACAGAAGTTGAAAAGCTGAAGGTGTAAAAGATCCTACTTAAGGAAATAACTGGTACAGGGAATTGTAGAAATATAGAAACTCTAGAAAGAGTGCAGATAAGAGGAAGAAAGTTGATTAGGGGACTAGAGGCTAAAACATACAAAAAACAGTTGCAGGAATTAGGTATGTATCGTTTATTGGAAAGGAGGATTAGGGGAGACATGATAGCAGTGTTCCAATATCTCAGGGGTTGCCACAAAGAAGAGGGAGTCAAACTATTCTCCAAGGCACCTGAGGGTAGAATAAGAAGCAATGGGTGGAAACAAATCAAGAAGAAGATCAACCTAGAACTAAGAAGAAATTTCCTGACAGTTTGAACAATTAATCAGTGGATTGATTTGCCTGCAGAAGTTGTGTGGAGGTTTTAAAGAAGTTATTAGATGCCCATTTGTCTGAAATGGAATAGGGTCTCCTGCTTGAGGGATCCCTTCCGACTCTGTTATTTTGTTATTGATGAAATTCTAGACACTTACCTTGCACTCGATTCAGAGTGACCTGCCTCTGCAATAAGATTTGATTATGGGGCTTAGTGCGATTGATTGAGATGAGTGAGTCATTATCTGTCATTTATCTGGTACTTAAAGGGGAGAAGAAAAGGAAAAAAAGGTCAGAATAAAGCTGAGCATGATGCAACTGCAATTTCGCCCAATTGGTTTTGTATTCATTCCTTTTCTTCCTGACTTTGATAGGTACTGTCACACACATCCATCAGTAGGTACCCAAATTAGACAGTTTGACTTCCTTTTTTGACAACCGGAGGAATTGAATCTGAAAGCTATTTCATACAACTGAATCCCATGCAGTGAAGGTGCATTCATATTCAATATGCAATGTGGCATGGCAGGACTCACAGACCATTCTATATTGCTATTGTTAAAAGAGAGGAGAGTAAAATATCCTAGCTAATTTACTTATCAATTTCCCACTTATTGGGGGGGGGGGGATTTATAGTTCAAGGTTCTATCAACAGATCCTGTTCAAGATGGGGGTGAGGGGTGGGTGGGGGTGGAGACTGTGATATCTTTGTGTCATTCTTCCAGGTTAGAGACAGAGTCATTGAAGAAGATCATGATGTTAAATTTAGTTGAATATATACTTTTTGTTCCTGCAAAGTATGTGCTAAAGATACTACACAGATATTGGTAAAAAAGAATGGTATGAAAAATTATTCTGCAGATTTTGCATTTATCTTCCAGGAAATATGTTTTGTTCACCAAAGAACGACAAATAAGAGAAGTACTCATTGGAGTGAGACCATAAGTTTCTAACTTTTTCACAGGAAAGGGCTTAAGAACTTGTGCTAAAGTGTTTCCATTGCACAGCAATCTCTTCTCCTTGACTTCAGGGGACAACCCTTGCCATGGATTTTTGGGGAGAAGTGACGTATCAATTAAAAAAGAAAGAATATGAATAGCAGCTTCCACCATTTTGAAAACTAGATTACATAATAAATAATTTTTAAAGCAACCCAAGAATTTTTTTTAAAAAAAAATAAAGCTTGTTTTACAGAGGAGAAAACTTCAAAACAGGAAGATGGCTTCCTCACAGAATTATTAAAGGCTAAAACTGTTCTTAGCTTAATAATTTTGAATTGAGGCTCAACGGAAGCTCTCAACCATCAACAATACATGGAATCAGGGACACGGGGACATTTAATAGCACCCAATCTTATACAAAGTAATTTTGTACACTATGCACAGGACTACACTCATTCTTTGTTCTGTGTTGGTCATGGTGGTGGGAAAGTATTTTCAATGACATCCCTTTGGCAAATCAGATTTCTGTTTTCTATTCAGTTTCTAAACTTTAGATTGGTGGAAAAACAGCTGACCATCTTAGAAATGATTAAGAAAAAGCAAACCTGAATAGGAAGATGCTTCAGAATAGTCGGCGGTCCAAATTATGGATTGCAGAAAAGAAACCCCGAGGTTTTCATGTTGTCTCCCAGCACACTTTGTATTTTACATATTAAGCTGAGTTTGGGGTTTTTTGTGCTTTACAGATTATAGTGATCTTGGCCGAGCTGAGGCACCATTGGTCTCAATGAGTATCACAGTAATGTAACCTACAATGTTTATTATTAAGAAATATATTCAGTTATATATTCATTTTATTCATATGATCATTTATTCTTTTCCATTTTTTTAATGTCAAAAATCTGGAACTATAGTTCTAAGTGAATATAAATCAGACACACTAATTCTAAATGAATGTAGGTTAATATAAATCACATACATTCATTCATTCATTCATTACTAACCAGAACAGGATTTTAAAATGTAAAAAAATGAGGTTCTGTTTACAATAGATGCCTGGTCTAGCTGGAACACACACAAAAAATGTTGTCATGTAGATCAAACCACTTTGAAGAAACAGAGTTACCTTCATTTTTGTACGCTTCTTCATTAAACAAGCAAAAAAAACCAACCTAAAACCCTGTTGTATGTAAGTAGTACCCCAATTCAGTGACTCATTTTGATGTAGAAATTCTAATCTGTATCTGGAGCTCCTGCACATCTATCAGGTTTCACATTCACATTTATCCTGTCTGAGCAATTTATTTCAAAAGAATAAGTACTGGATTTGATTTTTTCCCTTCCAAAATTATATGTAAGTGTAAAACTACTAAGCCTACTAAAATGCAATGGGGCGGGGGGGGGGGTATTCTATGCATGGTGTAGTAGCACCAGTGGAGTCAGGGGAGACTGGCAGCCAAGGGAAAGTAGTGAGAGAAAGAATGAAGCAGTGGCATGAAAAGCTATAGGGGTGGAAGTATAAGAAGAAAGCCAATGCAATGAAAGGAAAGAAACAAGCAGCAGAAATGAGCACTGAAGTTAGAGAATATTGAAGATGGGGGCAAAGTGGAAAATCCAACAATATATAGATAATAGAGTTGGGAGAAGATTGCAGACAAGGGATAAGGCAGAAGAAACCAAACTCACCAAACTTTAGGCTGAACCTCTAGTAAAGAAGTAAGGCCTAAGGCCACCTAGTGATTTGTAGGATATTCTCAACTCTGAGAACATTCAGAAGATTCTCCTAACCCTCCTGAATTTTAAATGCCCATGTCTAACACAGGCACTGTGAAATCGAATGAGAAGGATGCCTTTAACCCAGCTTGTACCTCTATTATATCAAGGCCTCGCCTACGCTTGCCATAGTGAAGTTAAACTGATCAAAACGACTGGAGGATTGTCCAGATTTGTTTTTCCTAAAAAAAAATAATTCCTAGCACATTAATTTTGAAGCGAACTTTATCAATACTTTAATTCAGTCTGAAGGCTAGTTGGGCCTGACTTAAGAAGTGATGTTATGAAGGGAGCCTATAATTTCAGCAGTCCTCAAAGCAGGAAGCTTTTTCCTTGAGGAATAGTACACTTGAAAATTGTAGATTACAGTTTAATACTAACCAGATTTCTACATTAAATGTGATTTCCGAGAACGATTTGATTTCTCTCGTACCTCTGCTCCCTCCAAGTGATCAAAACTGTGCGCCCGAGCAAGTAGCTCCTGGAATGAAACCATGTCTGTCTGCAATTTAAATGTCAACTTTTGCAATTGCTGAACACCATCAGATTTTGCTGTCACTCACTTGCTCTGCTGTCAGTCTTAATTTGCTTCTGAAGTTGGCCTTTCCCTCATACGCCCTTGTTTTGCTTCCACTGCATGGCTATACATAATCAAAGTGGGGTAAAGAAAAAGAAAAAAAAAGGGGGGGGGGACATCCTTCATGGTGTGAGACATAAATCGAACCATGTGGTGGAGATCCAGGATTCATCCACACAAACATTGGAGAATACGGAAACTGCTGGTGGGTGAGCTCATAATTTGACACCACCAGTTCATTAACTCCTCTGAGCAGGACCTCCATCACCTTTCCAAGCCCTGTTGAATGTTCAGATATGAAGCTTTCTGGGTGGCCTTTGACAAGTCCAACTCTATCTCACTGGTTATGTTAGGGATTCTCTTTTGTAGTTATACACTTGAAAATGTCCTGGTATTATCCTCAGAACAACAAATACAATTGCTCAAAAGAGATATTGGGATTTAGCCTTTGAAGGTATCACTATCGCTTTGTGTAATAGTCATATAGTCTTAGGAACAGAGAAACTTCCCTAAAACGGAATCCTCTAGTTGACATTGTCTACATGATTAGCTACAACTCTTGGCTGTGTGTGTGTATGTATGTGTGTGTGTGTGTGTGTGTGTGTGTGTATTATACACATCTATCTATCTATCATTCTATCTATCTATGTATCCATCCATTCCTGGTGATAATGGGAACTCACTGAATCTAAAAACTCCTGCATGCAAAGCTGAAGGGAAAAAAAGGAAACAAATTACAACATAGATCAACATTCAGTAATACATATTTCTGCTCATACCTGATCATCATTTGCTTCCCAATGTATAAACACTGTGGGGGAGAGGTACCATGTGTATATTTTTAAAAGAGAAATGAGATCTATGCAAGTGCTATCCTCTGAGTATATTTTAGTCAAGGTTTCTGCTTCTCTGAGCAGTTCTTCCTTTAAGAAGAATGCGGTTTACACCTGGCCTAGTTGTTGACCAAAATGCAAACCAAAATTCCTACGGAGCTGTATAACAGTGTAAAATTAATCCAACTCTTTCCCGCTGATATGATGCAAATTGATGGGAAGGTTTACCACAACAATGCCTCATGTGGTATGGAATGCCACTGTGGCCTTTAGACAACCACTCCCTGGAAACATTTATAGTTTCTTTAATTCCCTCTTAGCTTACAGATTAGTACCCATTTTATTTGGATAAGCCACTGTACCACAGAAAACCACACAGGGCCTATAGATTTCCTTATGCCAAAGTCTGGAAAACTGAAAATTGGCAAGCATGATGGAAAAGCACATTTCCTGCTCCCTCAAATACAGACACATCCTTCCCAATGTGTTAAGTCACACAGCTTTTCGGTGACTCAAACTCTCTATGGCAGCTTTTCTTTCCTCTCCCCCCGCCCCCCACTTCATTAAACCTTACAGCATGTACAAGATGCTGAAAAAAAATTCTGATCTAAAGGAGATTCTAAAATAAGGAATAAGCAGAAATCAAAACATAAAGCTTTGTTGCACTTGTATGATAAATCTGTGACGAAATCCTTGTAAAATGCATGGCATTAAATGAAAACAGAGGTCCATGTTTAATATTAAGGAAAAAGTATCTCTGACAATAGCCAACATGTTGAAATAATTTAACAGTCCCATCCAGCTGTTTGTCCCTAGCATCTGGCTCTGGAGATTTCTCCTGATTAAAAATGTTGTTATCATCATACTATGTTTGTCTAAACACATGCACATAGGTCATCTCATATATACTTACATTAACATACACCCATAAACTGATAGAACAGCTGTGGGAACAAAGTCCTAATAATTTCACTGAGTTCCATGTAGTCTTATCAGTTAGAATACACTTCAGTTCAATTATAATATACAGTAAATGAATTGAAATAGCAATAGCTTCTGCTAATATTACCACCAGAACAAGTTGAATTTTGATATCGTTCTGGAAGGATATACTTTTGATATCCTTCCGGAAATAGATGGATTTCATTCTTCTTTAGCTGTTGTTTTCATGATATTTAAGAAATTAAAAAAAATATGCTTCTGATTCTCAATGTGAAGTTGAGCATTTTAATTACTTTTTTCAAAATTGTTATGCTGCATTTGTCCTCCCTTCTCTAAAACAACAACAATAAAAGGTGGCTTTCAAAACCTAAAATATTAATAGTTTGTTATTAAAACACATTTTGGGTGTATGCCTTAGAGTCAAGCTTCACTTCTGGCAACTATGTCCTTGCAGTTTTCTTCAGAAGTGGTTTATCTTCCTAGGGTTGAGATTGAGTTACTGACCCAAAGTCACCCAACTGGTTTTGTGCCTAAGGCAGGGATAGAATTCACAATCTCCTGTTCCTAGGCTGGTGCCTTTAACTACTAACCCCAATTGGCTCTCAAAACCTATTGACAGCAAGCCAAAGTATCTAGCAAATTTTAGATGACCTCGGGAAAACCAAACAAGGTCAGACATGGTTAGTGCCTAGATCAGAGACCACCAATAAGTACCCAGAATGATAGGTTAGACTGGAAATCAAAAAAAGTATTCCAGAAAAGCTGTAAGAAACCACTTTTATGCTATCATCAAGAAAATTGTAGGGCAGCATCCATGAAAACACTAGCAATCTCTCTTAAATCGAAGGAAATCCTATGTTACAGGTTTTACACTTAAAGGTCTAGAACAGGGGTCCCCAACCTTTTTGGCACCAGGGACCGGTTTCATGTAAAAAAAATTCCGCGGACCGGTGGGAGCCTCCAGCGGGTGAGTCAAGTCACGTGGGTTGCGCGCGCGTTCGATGGTCACATGCAACCGGGCTGGAAAGCTGCCAGGGGTCCCAGGCAAAGGATCCTCGGCTGGGGCAGGGAAGGACGTGCTGCGTCCCAGACAGGAGGGCCTAGCAGCCCCTTCCCCCCACGCAGGCCTGGATGGTGCCCTGAACCCCCCAATGCAGGCCCTTGCCCCCGTCCTGCCCCCGGGGAGCGCCCCGGCCAGCCGCCAGGATAGCGGAGGGTTTGCTACACTTTCCTAAAAGTTGCGCTACTCTCTCCACCAACTCACTCCGGCCCGGTTACTATCAAGCCATGGACCGGCACCGGTCCCCGGCCCGGGGGTTGGGGACCCCTGGTCTAGAACAACAAAAATAAAAATAGAAAATGCTTGTATTGAATATTTGTCCCATCTACTGGCTTCCCATCCCAACAGGTTATGCAGCACCCCATCACAGAAAGATTGCTATTCTCGAAGTAACACCTTCAATTTTGTCCAGATGTCCAGAAAGAAGTTATCTGCTTGGTATGTTTTCCCTCTACATATGGTGGCCAATATATTGATTGCCCATGCTCCCCTGAAATGTAAGTAGAATTTTTAATTGTTTATAACATCAGAAGAGGGTTAATCATTATGACAATATATGGGGGGAGGGACTTTGTTCTGTGAGAAAAAATACAATATTAGTATGGGTATCAAAATAGAAGTTTAAGTACTGGCTGTATAGTTAGCACAATCCTGAGCCTCACAAAGGGAAATAAATCAGATTATCATGCCAATGTTTGCCTAGAGTAATATTTTCAGACTTGGCAGTTTTAAGATGTATGGACTGCAACTCCCAGAATTCTCAAGCCAGCATGCATCTTAACATTGCTTTGTTTGGAAAATACTGGCCTAGAGCATCGAAAGACCTGATTTTCATCCAAAGCAATGTGTTTATTCTTTGTGCGACCAGGAAGAAATGTTTTAACAAAATAGAGTAGAAAACTGGATCCAAATGTGCTTTTCCCTAACAACACACACTTCTCAAAGTAATTCGAAAAGATGATTTGGGTGATATGTCTTTCCCAGTTGGCTCCTCAAGAACTAGTGCAGAAGGCCTGCATAAGACTATTCGTGTCAGTCAAAGCTGTTGACAGTCATCTATCATGTTTGCAGGATAACTTAAACAGTTTGAGCTATGCTACCTCCCAGAAAATTCAAACCTATCCAGGATTCTTTAAATCACAGGTCTCACCGATGAAGAATGCTTTCATTCAAGAAAAGTTAAAATCCTAGAGGCACTTCATCACTATGTAAAGTGAGTATGAGCCTCTCTGTTCCCTCAGCCACACAGAAATAATGTTGTTTGCCTGTGGAGATGATTTCATTGATTTCAGATAGATTTTTGTTACAACACATATATCAAGGTATAGATGCCATAGGGCAGGGGTGTCCAAACCTGGGAACTTTAAGACTTGTGGACTTCAACTCCCAGAATTCCCCAGCCAGCCATGCTGGCTGGGGAATTCTGGATGTTGAAGTCCACAAGTCTTAAAGTTCCCAAGTTTGGACACCCCTGCCATAGGGGACAGTGGTGAAATTAAAAAAAAAATACTACCGGTTCTGTGGGAATGGCTTGATGGGCGTGGCAGGGGAAGGATACTGCAAAATCTCCATTCCAACCCCACTCCAAGGGAAGGATGCTGCAAAATCCCCAGTCCTTTCCCACTTTGGGGGAAAGGATATTGCAAAATCTCCATTTCCACCCATCTGTGAGGCCAGCCAGAGGTGGTATTTGCCAGTTCTCCGAACTTCTCAAAATTTCCGCTACCAGTTCTCCAGAACCTGTCAGGAACTGAATTTCATCCCTGATAAGGGATCATTAGCAACAGCAACAGCACTTTAGTGCTTTTCAGTCCTCTCTAAGCAGTTTTACAGAGCCAGCATATTGCCCCCCCCAAAAAAAATCTGGGTCCTCACTTTACCCACCTCGGAAGGATGGAAGGCTGAGTCAACCTTGAGCCTGGTGAGATTTGAACTGCCAAATTGCAGGCAGCCGGTAGTCAGCAGAAGTGGCCTGAAGTACTGCACTCTAACCACTGTGCCACCAAGGCTCTTAGGCACACTTCGACAAGCTTTTCTAAATCATTGTGATGCCCATTTTGGTCCTCTTTTGTATATAAAAATATCATGAACATAAATTGCAACAAGTCATCAAAAACTGTCCATAAGATTTTTGGATATATGTTTTTTAAGCATCTTACGCAGACTGGCTGTCACTTGGTTCAAAGGCAAGAAGCTTTCTAGTGGGTGAAATATCTATGTAAACAGATGAAAATATGAAATGACGACTTTATAAAAGGTTGGCTGTAGGAAACATGAACATTTTGGGCATATCTGGAGCCAGTAGTGCAGCTGGTGTAATGGCTTTGGGGTTTCCTCTAAGAACCTCCCAGTCTGTGGTCCTATGGAAATGAATAGGGTGACAAAGAGACCATTCATCTCATCTGGTCTAATATAAGAAAATCTCTTGTAGATGATGCCTTTAATGGATACAGTGGTTGGGTGTTTTTTTTAAAATACATCAATATTTATTGCAACCCTGATATTCTATACTGAGCTTTTCCTCACCTTAACTTCATAATTCAGGCCGTCATGTTCATATCCCCAACCCCAACAGCGCCATTGTTTATGAATGAAGACAAATATAATTTCATTAGCTAGGCAAAAGTAATAACGTTTACATTATGAATCTGGGAGAGTCCCCGTTCCAAAAAATATATATGTGAATGATGGAAATTTTTACAAAAATGTTGGGATAACAAAAATTCAAAGCTAGTGCCTGCTAGTAATAAATGTTAGACTGTATACAAATCCTGCTTTCTACTTTAGCTCGGAATACTGTTCCTACATAAGTAATAAAAATTTTAAAAATTGTAATCATGAATGGACACATATGATCATTGTATGTTTTAACCTCAGTTCACAAAGAATTTTGGCCACAGGGTAGAGAGATGTAATTGAGCATTTCATACATATCTCAGTTACTGTACTTAGTTACTGCACTTAGAACAAAATCTCAATATCAGTTTTATGACAGAGTCAGAGAATGTACACTCCAAATTATTGTATATTTTCTGATATAAAATTGGTCTCAGATTTAACCAGGTTCTTTCTCTTCTTTAATTGAAAGATGGGGAAATAGCTTCATTTGTTGAACAAAACAGTACATGAGCGTGTGATATGTAGACATACAGGTGATCCTTACTTATGGCCATAATAGAGCCCGGAATTAAGTCATGATGGCCATAAGTCGAGATACCCACCTGACTGACTCCATTTTGCAATATTTTTGCAGTGGTCATAAAGTGAATACCATGGTAAATTCCTATGAGCATTCCCCGTTCCCCTCCAGAAACCATCCAAAAAGACCATTTTATGGCAAAAAATGTTATACATTCTGGAACACTGCAACTGGCCATAAAAGTAAGCTCTTTGCCAAGCACCTGAATTGTGGTCATGTGACTATGAGGGGGGGTGTCCCTGTAGGAACTCTAAAATCAGGTAGTAGGGACCTTTTGAGAGGTCCATCATAACTTTGAACGGCTGCTAAGCGACCAATTGTTAAGTGAGTCATAAACATCCATGTTGCTAACTATTAACTCATCTTCTTCCTTTAGTATTCATTAGATGTTATATAATACTTTGTATATACTGACTGAAAACTTTGGGAGTGATGATCCCGTTATACATCTGAATGCACTTCCTTTACCATCAATCCAATATGAATTACAAAAAAATCTCATTATTGTCATTGTTAAGAGCATTACTGATTCTAGGTCATCCTAGGATTCACAATTTTAGATTGAACAAATGTAAATCTTCCTTCCTTCCTTCCTTCCTTCCTTCTCCAGTCATTGTAGATTCTATAGTGTGCATTGATACAGCAATTGCTTGATATAACAATCAGATTAAGCACAATATACTGTAGATAAACATTTTTTTAAAACCAAAACCCACTCACTATTAGCAACTATTCACATATAGATATTAATCTGTAGGGATGCACAAACTGCTATATCAAATTTCAAAAGTACACCAAAGGAGCCAGTTCTTTGTAGTACTTTGAAAATGCAGGAAATGCAGGATTACTGGCACCCTTCTAATTTCTGGGTGAATGTTGTTCATATGACAGACCCCGGACTCTCTTCCTGACATTAATGGATGGGCACTTAACTGGAAGTTAAGTGGCCCTGAAGATAAGCTAGATGTTAAGACCTGAAGGGGCCTAAAAGTGAGTCACTTAGGCTCTTGAATTGCCCCTGGAAGCCAATTGGCAACCAGTTCAGCTCATAAAGCAGGTATGTTTCATAGAGATTAAGACCTGTAATTGCACGAGGTTTCTTAGCAGACATTAGGGGCTTCCCCTTTGTACAGTAGATTGCAATAATCCAAATAAAAAAATTACCAAGGCATGAGTTTCAATCAGCGGGACCACCCACCCTAGGAAAAATCATGTATAATGCTCAAGATGGATCAGTGCAAAGGCCCTCCACAGCTACTATCTGGTCCTCAAACAAGAGCTGGGAGTCCAGAAGGATTCAAACTACAAAACAGCTATGTGGGAGGAAATTTGTTCCTATAAAAAACTGATTCTTTTACAAAATCAGATAGTTTCTTCACCCATAGCTACCCCATACTTATATAAATGAGAAGATGGAGAGGGAGGGAGGGAGTGGGGAGGGGAGAGAGAGGGAGAGGGAGGGAGAGAGAGAGACAGAAACAAGAGAATGGGAATGAGAATTCCAGGAGAAATCCTCAACTATGAGGATTTGAATAATAGAGAGAGACTTCGAATGTGAACCTGTTCAATCACAATCAACCCCATAAGTGTACAATTGTCCAATTCCATCTAGATCCTAGTAGCACTGGAATAGGATCCAGACTACATATCTTGTTTGGATCTCAATCAGCCTTCAGTACTATTGATGCCCTGATTCCATGCTTCACCCACAGCACTTCCCAAGGCCTTGGACTTCAGCTTGTCTCTTCCCATAGCAATCAACTAGAATGGCTTGTTCAGACACGAGGAAAATCACTGAAGAATATTATCGTACCTCTTTCCCCTAACACGTCCAAAGGTTTTAGAAGAAAGGTGAAGCAAGACGAAGAAGGCTACACTTGCCCATTCCAGTCTTTTGAAAACAATCACTATAGGCCACCTTTTAAAACAAAAATCAGCCCCTGTTCACCCCTGAGAGATATAATTGAACCTTTCACTGCCTCACTGCAAAATTGCACTGCCAAAGCAGGCAGTAGTAACAAAGCAGAATTCTGAAAATTTGATCCCCAAATCCCTAATCTGTATCCGACAGCAAGTAAAATGCAGATGATTGTCTGTCATTCTATCAACTAATGGTAGTATTATAATCTTAAACTATTATACTCTCTATTGTCTTTGCAAAAGTGTGGGGGGGGGTTTGCTTGTTTGTGGTTCTTGGAGATATATAAAGGGTATACAGATAGCTGCTGTGTGGTGCTTTAGATTAGAAGATGTCAAACGCCAAGCTTGAAATCCTTTGACATTAGTCATGCTTCCTAGAAGTGTTCAGAGCTATTTTCCAACAACTTCTGGGATGCCATAGATTGCCTGCCCTTGCTATAGATATCTAGAAGTTGTAGTTGTGATCCTTTAAAATATCAGATTGTTATTATATAGCAGAGATGGCTATTGTACAGCAGTCGAGTGCCAAAAGTGTGTGCATGTGCACCCATAATGCAATGCGGATGCACTGCCCCCACACGCACCATCCCATGCATGCACACATCTCCCACCCATGCACCTTGCCCCCACATCTCCTGCATGTTTTCCCCCCTCCCCGCGCACACCTGGCAGGCACCTGAAAGCCAGCTGGTCATCAGGAAGCGCACGCACCTGCGTGGTGGAGCAAGAGCTAGGGCGACGGCTCACGTGCCCACAGAAAGGGCTCTGCGTGCCACTTGTGGCATGCGTGCCATAGATTCGCCATCACGGCTATATAGAGTATACAGTAATAAAGATAAAGTAGTTTTATACTACACTATTTATATTATATAAACTATGGCATACACATGTGTATGTGTATATAATATATGCGCATATATTATAGTATGATATACTATACTATGCATCCTATCAACACTATCAGTTTTAACTTCTTTGCTCATCCTTTCCCCAGGCTTCAAAGCAAGAAGGTGCTGCAATTATTATCCCATCTGCCGACTTCATAGTTCGATTCTGTTTACAGCAGCAAGACAATGAGTTGTAATAACTAGCAACATTCGGAACATTTTCTCTCAATGTACTACACTTTCAGATTGACCCTTTAGCTACAGTTGCTTGGGGTCTGTTTTTTTCCCCTTAATGCTGTATGTTTGCTTTCAGCTGAAGGTTAGAGGGCATGTAACTTTTGCAGGCAACCTCCCACCCTCACCCCCCATTTCTCCCAGTGCAATTTCTCCTCCTCCTTGATGTCTTGAAGATTAAGAAAACAGTGAAAATAGTAAAACAAACAAGGAGGGAGGAAAAAGTACCCCATGACCTGTTAGGGTGGAGGTTCTTCCCCTTTCAATCACAACCTTTAAAAAAAAAAACCAGAAAAAATAGCCTGAAAATGTTTAACATCAATTTGTGGGGATTTCTATAATTAGAGCTAATAAAAGGATGTGTCTTATCCATCAGTCTTGCAAAAACACAGAAGCTGCCTCCCTCCACCTTCTTTCTCCCTCACTCTGTAATTCCCCCCCCCCTTTTGATGGACATCAGCAGTAAAATTCTCATTAGTATGTGATATATACTCTGGATATATAATGTGTATGTGTTGGTACAGGGATTGGTATGTGTATGTTCCCCCACATCTCCTAAGAGGATTGCTTTAACTAAATAGTTTGAGGGATATGGTGGAGCAAAGGTAGCATTATAAAAATAGTTGTGTGAATTGAGTTGGTGGTCTCAGTGATCAGCCAACTCGCTACCACAGCTGACACTAATTAACACTCAGGTAGGCCAAAAAAGAACAGCCAAAGGAGCTACACAGAGTCTTCATGCTGAAGGTGGTTTAACGTGGTCTGCCCTGTAGTGGGACAACCATCCCCAATAACTGAAACTGAGGCTTTATTGTTTTTTTCGGGGTCTCAATTATAACTTTCCTAATATGTTAGATGTCCCTCATTGTTTTGTAATTAAAAGAAGCTGGCAAGGCCTTTTACTTTCCTTAGTTATAACTCCACCGTTGTGCAAGATAGACAATAGAAATAGAAAACAAAATTCTTCAAGTTAAGAAAATGCACATAGAAACCAGTTGTAGAAGGAAGGGTGAATGGCCTTTGGAGATAGAAGGAACAGTCACTGCCAAGGCAACAGTGAGGTAAAAGGGGCTTGTTTTATGTCTCTCTATTCGCTATTTAAATGACTGAGGAGATGATGGATCAAGCAGAACTATTTATTAATGCACTGGTAACCAGTAACAGAATGAATGAACTCTTACATCTGACAGCTATTTATATGAAGGCTGTCAGATGGGAAACCAATAGGAAAGCTGTATTTCTCCCGCAAGCTGGCAGGTGCGCCGCAGCCAATCAGGGGTTCTTCCGCACTTCTCGGCCGGCACTGGTCATATATCCGAGGATACAACACTCCTTCTCCCTGGACTGTGCATGTGTAATCTTGAAAACAGGTTGCCCTCCACCATATGCGCTGTGATCGTCTCACTATGGGTCTGCTGACAGAGGCAGAGTGTTGTCTCTATCAGGAGTGCGGATAGGCTGAGCTACAACAACAGGGCGCTCTCCCCTCGAGGCTGGGGCCACTTGAACAGGTAAGTGCACCACCGAGATTGCAACGGGAACCTCTCCTTCGATGTCGATGATTAGAGGTTCATCTGGCCGGCAGCCGGCGTCAGGACTGTTGGCAAAGGCTGGTCTAGGTTGCAGGCTTGGAGCCTCCTCTGTGTTGTGGCTGCACAGTTCATTTACATGTTGCCGCCATTGCCATCCATCGCAAAGCTGGACCCTGTAGGAACAGGGCCTGGTTATCTGAGTGATCCAGCCCGGCAATTACTTTGGTTCTCCTGCAAAATTCAGCGTGAATACCCCCTTCCCCACAGTAAATACCCTGGTAGATCTAACTCCAAGGGGCAGAGTAGTTAGGATGGAGCCTGTCTAAGGTAGTGCGTAGCCGCCAGCCCATGAGAATTTCTGCAGGGCTTTTGCAGGACGTGGGGCTCAGAATCATATGTTGGGCTAGGAGATAGGTGGCAATCCTGGCTTGCTAAGACATGTTTCCCATTTGGCTCAAAGCCTACTTAGCCGAGCGCACCGCACATTCGGCTAAACTGTTTCCAGCCAGGTGATATGGTGCTACCAGGGTGTGGCGGATCCCCAACACGGTTAGGAACATTTGAAAGGCTGCTGAAGTTAATTGAGGACTGTTGTTGGACACTAAAGTGTCCAGCAATCTGTGTGTGGTAAACAGTTTATCGAGCACCGCTATAGTTGTTTCAGATGTGGTACTATGCATGGGAAATAACTCCACCCATTTGGACAGGGCATCTACTATAAGAAAAATACTTTGGCCGGCAATGGGACCCATTAAGTCCATGTGGAGTCGACTCCATGGGACCGTGGGTGTGTCCCAGTCCCTAACGAGAGTGGCGGCAGGTGCCGGTTGTACCCTTTGACATGGTGGACAGCGCTGTACCCATGCTGCTATGTCCGTGTCCATGGAGGGCCACCAGACATAGCTGCGGCTTAGACACTTCATGCGCACTATGCCTGGGTGACCCTCAAGTTGTATTTTTCCCGGCAGGCTCACCACAGCCAATCAGCAGTTCTTCCGCACTTCTCGGCTGGCGCTGGTCCTATCTCCGAGGTCACAGCCTGGATAAAGAAAGTAGTATGAGTAAACATCTCAGACAAGCCCCTCTTCTGTTACTTATATTGCTTCCTTCTTTCTAACCACATTGTCTGTATCAGGGGTGTCAAACTGCATTTCTTCAAGGGCCGGATCAGCATGGCAGTTTTCCGCGACCCAGGCTGCCAAACCACTATCGGTTCGGCCAAACTGGTCTGAACCGATAGGAACCCATCACTGGTGTGATCCATCTCCTCCTGCTATCCCAAATGATACTTTTAATAGGATCAAAGCTGAAGTCAAAGGTTTTTTGTGATTTGTAGGCGTGATCAATACAAAAATCTGTGCTGTTCTATATAAACATTATTTTTTTCCATATATAGCAAAGAGGGATTGGGTAATCTTATACATATACCAATAGTTCACTGAGAAATACTTAACTATACTAGCTGTTTTTAAATCCACTGACAGTTCGCAATACTGAATAGGGAGGCAGTTGGGCGTGTTAGTTGTATACCTGGCTCCTCGCTATGCAACAACAGCCCTGCCCGAGCTCCTAGAGGTGATAGCCGAGGCGGCGGTTGAGACCCCCAGACTGGTAGTCATGGGGGACTTTAACTTGCCGTCGGCGGGCGAAGCCTCTGGAGCAGCTCGGGAGTTCATGGCCTCCATGACGGCCATGGACCTGACCCAGGTAGTTTTAGGTCCCACTCACGAGGGGGGAAACACGCTGGATCTCATCTTTGTCTCGGGACAGTGGAGTCGCGATCTGGGAATAGGGGACTTAGTCATCACTCCCTTGTCATGGACAGATCACGCTCTCCTCCGGCTGGACTTTCCAATCGCTCCACCTCACCACGGGGAGGCGGAACCGGACACTCCTAGATGGTTCCGCCCCAGGCTTCTAATGGACCCAGAAAGGTTCCAGAGGGAGCTTGGGCCAATTCCTGTGATCCTGCCCCACGACTCGACTGAGGACCTAGTGGCCGCATGGTTAAGTGCGGCCACGGGGGCCTTGGACCGAGTCGCGCCCTTGCGGCCTCTCTTGCGGCGACGAATCACCCAGGCTCCCTGGTTTACTGAGGAGCTTCGGGGGATGAAACGCCACAAGAGACGCCTAGAGAGCAGATGGAGATCCTCTCGCTCCGAAGCCAACCGAACACTAGTGAGAACCCATATTAGGGCTTACTTAGTGGCGATAAGGGTGGCCAAACGTGAGTATTGTGCCACCCTAATTGCATCCGCAGATAACCGCCCTGCCGCCCTGTTTGGGGTGACCCGCTCCCTCCTTCACCAGAGGCCGCGGGAAGCCCCTCTACAAGGGCGAGCAGAGGAATTTGGGATTTATCTGCAGGAGAAAATCACTCGGATTCGGAATGAGCTACCCTCCATCGACAGTGGTCCTGTGGGACTGTCCGAGGCTAGTCTTGAGGTTCCTGCTTGGGAGGAGTTTGACTTTGTTACCACCGAGGATATGGACAGGCTGTCAAGGAAACTTAGAGCGACCACATGTTTATTGGACCCGTGTCCCTCCTGGCTTGTACTGGCATCCTGGGAGACGACACGAGGCTGGCTCCAGGGCATTGTCAACGCATCTTTGAGTGAGGGGTCCTTGCCTGCCGTCTTGAAAGAGGCGGTAGTGAGGTCCCTCCTCAAGAAGCCGTCCCTGGACCCAGCTTTACTAGAGAACTATCGTCCAGTCTCCAACCTTCACTTTCTGGTGAAGGTTGTTGAGAGTGTGGTAGCCCAACAGTTTCCACAACACCTGGAGGAAGTTGATTATCTAGACCCGCGCCAGTCCGGCTTCTGACCCGGTCACAGTACCGAGACGGCATTGGTCGCGTTGGTTGATGATCTCTGGAGGGCGCGGGATAGAGGGTATTCCTCTATCCTAGTCCTATTAGACCTCTCGGCGGCTTTTGATACCATCGACCATGGTATCCTATTGCACCGACTGGGGGGGTTGGGGCTGGGAGGCACCGTTTTACGGTGGTTCTCATCCTACCTCTCTGGTCGGTCGCAATATGTGTTGACGGGAGGGCAGAGGTCGACCTCGAGACCCCTCTTATGTGGGGTTCCTCAGGGGTCGGTCCTCTCGCCCCTCCTGTTTAACACATATATGAAGCCGCTGGGTGAGATCATCTGTGGTTTTGGGGTGGAGTACCATCTGTACGCTGACGACACCCAGCTGTACATATCCACCCCAGACCACCCCAACAATGCCGCCGAAGTGCTGTCCCGGTGTTTGGAAGCCGTACGGATCTGGATGGGTGGTAACAAACTCAAGCTCAACCCTGCCAAGACTGAGTGGCTGTGGTTTCCGGCACCCCGGTTCAGCCAGATTACTCCAACTCTGGCCATTGGGGGCGAAACACTGGCCCCCGTAGAGAGGGCGCGCAATTTGGATGTCCTCCTGGATTCCCGGCTGTCCTTGGAGGACCATGTGACGGCCGTGGCCAGGGGGGCGTTTCATCAGGTACGCCTGATGCGCCAATTGCGCCCCTTACTGGACCGGGCTGCCCTTTGCACAGTCACTCAAGCTCTTGTGACGTCCCGTCTCGACTACTGTAATGCTCTCTACATGGGGCTTCCCTTGAGGTGCACTCGAAAGCTATAGCTAGTCCAAAACGCAGCCGCGCGGGTAATTACGGGAGCCACCAGAAGCTCCCATATAACACCAATCCTGCGCGAGCTGCATTGGCTTCCTGTGGTCTTTCGGGTGCGCTTCAAGGTTCTGACGACCATCTTTAAAGCGCTCCATGGCTCGGGGCCTAGTTATATGCGAGACCGTCTCCTGCCCCATACATCCCTTAGACCGATCCGCTCCCACAGAGAGGGCCTTCTCAGGGTGCCGTCGGCCGGACAATGCCGACTGGCGACACCCAGGGGAAGAGCCTTCTCTGTGGCGGGCCCTGCCCTTTGGAACGACCTACCCCCTGAACTCCGGACCATCACCGACCTCCGCCTCTTCCGCAAATGTTTAAAGACATATTTTTTCCATCAAGCCGGCCTAGCCTAACCTCCCATGGGGACTTTTAGAAAAGTTTTAAATTGGGTTTTTAATAATTGGTTTTTAGCACAGGATTGGGGATTATTTAATATATATTTTAAATTATTTGTCTATCTTCTATTGTGTATGTTTTTTAAATTTCCTGTGCGCCGCCCTGGGTCCTCTGTGGAGAAGGGCAGGATATAAATGTAATAAAATGAAAAAATGAAAATGAAATGAATCCAAATTGAAAGAACTTCCATGGAAAACAGATCTAATGTAAATAATGTGCACCACAGCCTAATCTGAATGTGCTTCAGCCCAAGGTAGCTTGCCCAAGTGTGTCAGCTAATTTATTTTAGAGAGTTTATTTAATCTGGAAAAATTCATTTGGGAACCAAAATAAGATAAAAGTTTCTTTCAGAAATCACACTAGCATACAAAATACAAATAAACCTTTTTATTTCTCATCACCAAAATGAATGAGATCTAATAAAACCAGTGGAGGTGCTTCATTGTACATTCAACAAAATGAGTTGTGTTTTCTTTTAATTAGCATATTAAAATTGAAGATTTTTATATAGATATAAAATTCAATTTCATTCCTGGGCAGAATATAAATTTTGGGACCTGGAGAAGGAAGGCAGAATAAAGATTTTCCTCTCCCTCTGTTTTTCTTTCTTTCTGATAAAATTCTGATAGTTTCCATACTTGAACATATAGTCTACACTTAGACCCTTGCATTGTTTTTGAAAATAAGACTATTTAAAAGACTCATTTGTAAATTTTCCAATGAGATGGTTAAAATTCACAGCCTATACTGGAAAAAAAAAACCCAACTCCTTGGGTAATTCAGTAAGTTAAAAAAAAGACTGTTGGTAAAGATTTAAATGTAATAATATATTCTGCAAATAAAAGTCTCATATTGATGCTTTCAATTATCTGCCTACAATCTTGCCACTCTAATTTAGCTTTGTCAGATAAAATAGACTTCATTCCACTCTACCTAACCCCAAGGGGGAAGAAAAGTTTTATAACATTCAGAAGATTGATGAAATATGGTATGGGCCAGAGTGGTGTTCAGCAGGTTCTGACGAGTTCTGGAGCGCTGATAGCGGAAATTTTGATTAGTTTGGAGAACTGGTAAATACCACCTCTGACTGGCCCCCCCCCCATCTATTCTCTGCCTCCCAGCTGACCAGGAGGAAATGGGGATTTTGCAGTATCCTTCCCCAGGAGTAGGAAAAGAATGGAGATTTTACAGTATCCTTCCCCTGCCACGCCCACAAAGAGACACCCATCAAGCCACACCACACCCACCAAGTCATGCCCACAGAACTGGTAGTAAACATTTTTGAATCCCACCACTGGTACAGTGAACACACTTTAAGCTGCTAATATACTTTCTTTATATTTATCACAGTCGCAGGTTTGCGTCCTATCCTTTCCTCATTTGTTGAGTACTCAGGCCGTCAAATGTATCCAAGGTGCCTAAAATGAATACATTTCTCCCTGTTCCTTATTTACAATTTATCTATATAAATAAAAATGTAAAATAGTTTGTGGAAAGCCACTAATCTCAGAAAGTACTGCACCGATCGACACCAAACTTTCACACAATGTTCCCAAGGACTTCCGATGCAATCATACGTACATTTGGTGTGCCTGGCACACATGTGTCATATGCACGATACACAAACGTAAAATGTACCCACTTACCAGGTTTTCACCTCCCTGTAGATCCTCCCACCCGGCTGCTTCTTACATTTCCAACAGTCATTTCCTCAGCAACCAAATAAGCCTCCAAAGTTCCACACTGTATGGCGGCCTAAAAGGGCCAAAACAAGGCAGAGGATAGCAAACTCCCAGGTGGCCCATAGACAGAGAGAGGGAGAAATACAGTAGTTAGGTAGGTAAGTAGGTAGATAGAGGGGGAAAGGAAGAAATACAGTAGGTAGGTAGGTTGATAGTTAGGTGGATAGATAGATGGGGAGAAATACAGTAGGTAGGTAGGTAGGAGGATAGATAGAGAAGGAGAAATACAGTAGGTAGGCAGGTAGACAGGTAGGTAGGTAGAGGTATATAGAGAGAGGAAGAAATACAGTAGGTAGGTAGGTAGGTAGGTAGAGGGATAGAGAGAGAGAGGGAGAAATACAGTAGGTAGGTAGGTGGGTAGGGGGATAGATAGAGAGGGAGAAATACAGTAGGTAGGTAGGTAGGGGGAGAAAGGAAGAAATACAGTAGGTAGGTACGTAGAGGGATAGATAGAGAGGGAGAAATACAGTAGGTAGGGAGGGTGGGAGCGAGGTAGGTAGATAGGGAGATAGGGAGGGAGAAATACAGTAGGTAGGTAGGTAGGTAGATAGAGGGACAAAGACAGAAATACAGTAGGTAAGTAGGTAGGTAGGGGAATAGAGAAAGAGAGGGAGAAATACAGTAGGTAGGTAGATAGAGGCATAGATAGAGAGGGAGAAATACAGTAGGTAGGTAGGTAGAGGGAGAAAGGAAGAAATACAGTAGGTAGGTAGGTAGAGGGATAGATAGAGAGGGAGAAATACAGTAGGTAGGTACATAGAGGGATAGATAGAGAGGGAGAAATACAGTAGGTAGGGAGGGTGGGAGCGAGGTAGGTAGATAGGGGGATAGAGAGGGAGAAATACAGTAGGTAGGTAGGTAGGTAGGTAGGTAGGTATAGGAAGAGAGGAAGAAATACAGTAGGTAGGTAGGTTGGGGGTTATACGGTGGTTGGGTGTACGTGTTTGTGAGTGCAGGTGTAGATCTATACACAGATTGGTTGGACATTTAACCAGACTGGGATACAGCAACGCGTGGCCGGGGACGGCTAGTATCTAATAAACTATTAGTTTCTAGGGATTGTCTATAGTTCCCAGCAAATTCCAGCTAAAACCATGGGCCTCTCATCTGTTCATTCCTACTTGCAACTTTAAGCTCAAACAGCATTTAGGATGCTAAATACACAGTAGGAATACACAGTGTATTCTTGACAAAGGTTAGTATGTTCTTCTACAATTTCTGTAAAAACAATACTCCTTTCCCGCAACAGGAACACATGATCACCTTCTGAGAAGCAAAGTCAATGGGGAAGCCAAATGCAATACAATACAATACAATACAATACAATACAATACAATACAATACAATACAATACAATACAATACAATAGCAGAGTTGGAAGGGACCTTGGAAGTCATCTAGCCCAACTCCCTGCCTAGGCAGGAAGCCCTATTCTATTTCAGACAAATGGCTATCCAACATCTTCTTAAACACTTGCAGTGTTGGGGCATTCACAACTTCTAGAGGCAAGCTGTTCCACTGACTAATTGTTCTAACTGTCAGCAAATGTCTCCTCAGTTCTAAGTTGCTTCTCTCCTTGAATAGTTTCCATCCATTGATTCTTGTTCTGTCCTCAGGTGCTTTGGAGAATAGTTTGACTCCCTCTTCTTTGTGGCAGCCCCTGAGATATTGGAACACTGCTATCATGTCTCCCCATGTCCTTCTTTTTATTAAACTAGACATAACCAGTTCCTGCAACCGTTCTTCATGTTTTAGTCTCTAGTCCCTTAATCATCTTTGTTGCTCTTCTCTGCACTCTTTCTAGAGTCTCCACATCTTTTCTACATCGTGGCGACCAAAACTGGATGCCGTATTCCAAGTGTGGCCTTACCAAGGCATTATAAAGTTGTATTAACACTTCACGTGATCTTGATTCTATCCCTCTGTTTATGCAGCCTAGAACTGTGTTGGCTTTTTTGGCAGCTGCTGCACACTGCTGGCTCATATTTAAATGGTTGTCCACTAGGACTGCAAGATCCCTTTCGCAGTTACTGCTATTGAGTAAGGTACCACCTATATTGTACCTGTGCATTTCATTTTTGTTGCCTAAATGTAGAACCTTACTCTTTTCGCCATTGAATTTCATTTTATTAGATAGTGCCTAATGTTCAAGTTTGTCAAGATCCTTCTGTATCTTAAGCCTATCTTCTGGAGTGTTGGCTATTCCTGCCAGCTTGATGTTGTCTGCAAATTTGATGAGTTCCCCATTTATTCCCTCATCCAAATCATTGATGAAGATGTTGAAGAGTACTGGGCCTAAAACAGAGCCTTGCGGTACTCCACTGCATATTCCCTCCATGTAGATGCAGTTCCATTGAGGACTACACGTTGAGTGCAGTTGGTCAGCCAGTTACGAATCACTTAACAACCATGTTCCCATGAGCTGTGGTGGTGGAAGTGGTTACAGAGCAGGCTACTTCTGCTGACTGCCGGTTGCCTGCAATTTGGCAGATCGAATCTCACCAGGCTCAAGGTTGACTCAGTCTTCCATCCTTCTGAGGTAGATAAAATGAGGACCCAGATTGTTGGGAGCAAGATGCTGACTCTGTAAACCGCTTAGAGGGGGCTGTCAAAGCACTGTGAAGTGGTATATAAGTCTTAAGTGCTATTGCTATTCATTTAACAATTGTGGCAAGAAAGATAAAATGGGGCAAAATTTACTTTAACAACTGTCTTGCTTAGCAACAGATAAGTCTTTTTACTGCACAAGAAGACATTCAGAAGAAAATGGAAGACAAGTTTCACCATCATTTTAGCTTCTAATATTGCTTGATTTCTAATCTAATACTAAGGTATGACCTCTCTCTCCATGTTTTAGGAAATGTTTGGGGCTGTTCATGATTAGGCAGAGGGAAGGGAGCAGAGGAAATTTGGCATTGATTAAGGGTTATCTGTTTTCATACAATCCACTGGTGTATGTTTCTTACACAGGAGGCTTCTTTTCTTGATGTCCTTGAAAGAGAAAAATGATGTAATTTGATCATAATTAAATCCCTTTAACACGTTAGAGAGACAAAATGAGAACTCCCAGGAATTATCCTTCTGGGAGGTATTAAAGCAAAGCAGCCCAAGAGGTTAAAAACGAGACTTTTCATGCCAGCAGAGGCTAGTTAAGAAGCACCCTTTTTTGGTGATGTCCTTTCCCTTCTTCTCCCCTGTGGTACATGGAATATACCAAAAGTGAACAGAAGCGGGGGAGTTTCATATTCTCACAATGTTACTTCCAAGCAATCTGCATTTAGTGAATCAGGGTACTGTAACTAGATTTAACATTGCTACAAAGCACCACATAATAGAAATTGCTCTTAGATCAAAACCCGCTAGCTTACAGAAAGCCTAGTCTTCCCCCAAAAATGCCTGTTGTTATACACCAGCAGAATTAGGAGCACTTCCTACATTATTTTTCATACAGTACTCAAATGAAACTTTACACTGAAAAGCCACAATGAAGTGAACTCTGTATTCATAATTCTATATATTACAAAGGTCTTTCTCTCTCTCTCTCTCTCTCTGTCCTCACACACACACACAAATAACACTGACATCTCTGCACCAAGTTAAAAGCAATTTTAAAAAGCAGTAAAAGAAATGCTCACTTGGGACTTGCTTGTTCAGAGGGGACACACACACAAAACAAAACACTAAAAAGTTTGACAGAGTACGCCTAAGCTTATGCATATTTTCAGAATTGTGCCCCCATCCCTAGAGCTTCGAGCCTGTAATACTATAAGGGTAGAATGAGTTTCTTTCCTACTGTGAATTTAATATTATATAGAGTTGGAAGCCGAACGACTTGCAGCCAGCATAACTTGTGACGCACCAAGCCAAATGCAGCCTTTCAGCCGTTGATGGTGGACTGCCAAGTTCTTCACAATTCTCCAGCAGATTTTATTTTTAAGAAAGAAAGAAAAGCTCTAACAGAGAAGTTTAGTCCACAGCAAATTTAGAATAGTGATTTTAAAATGTGACAAATAGAATAGAATAGAATAGAATAGAATTCTTTATTGGCCAAGTGTGATTGGACACACAAGGAATTTGTCTTTGGAACATATGCTCTCAGGGTACATAAAAAGATATGATACATTCATCAGGAATCATAAGATATATTTATTATTTATTTATTTTATTAGATTTCTAGACCGCCCCCTCTCTCCGAAGGGACACTTAATGATAATAAGCAATCGGGAAACAATATCAATATAATTCGTAAGAATACAAGTTACAGTCCTACAGTCATAAATGGGAGGAGATGGGCGATAGGAATGATGAGTAGACTAATAGTAATAGTAATGCAGCCTTAGTGAATGGATTGACAGCAGTAGGGACTTAGAATTAGAATAACGATTTTTTAAAACATGTGAATTAGAATAGTGATTTTAAGATGGTTGCACCAACAGTTATCCTGTGCAGATGAATTCCACAAAGCAAGTGTTGGTACAATTTTAAATTGTTCGTATCAGTGGCACAGGTTAGAATATAGAGGTACTTGACTTACAACAGTTCATTTAGTAACCACTATAAGTCACTGAAAACGTGACTTATGAACATTTTCACACTCACGACTGTTGCAGCATCTCCACAGTCACATCATCAAAATGCAGATGCTTGGCAACTGACTCATACTTAGGACGGTTGCAGTGTCCTGGGATCATGGGATCACCTTCTGAGACCTTTTGACAAGCAAAGTTAATGGGGAAGCCAGATTCTCTTAACAACCATGTTACTAGCTTAACAACTGCAGTGTTTTACTTAACAACTGTGACAAGAAAGATTGTAGAATGAGGCAAAACTTACTTCACATCTGTCTCACTTAACAGAAATTTTAGGCTCAATTGTAGTCGTAGGTCAAGGATTACCTCCAATCTGTGCTAACACAGACAGTGAGCATGTCAGTTTCTATATCTTTACAAACGTATTGTAAGTGTTAGTGAGTTAATACGTGGGAGTGACTTGAAGAGCTTGGTAAAAGCATGAGAGAATTATGTGAAGACTTTAATCCCAAATACACTCATTTAAGAGTGTGAACCAGTCACCTTCATGGGGTTATTGAAGAAACCCAACCATGATGGATTGCATTATTATTCATACCGTACTTTGCTGTGTAGCTTAGCTCTTTGAAGCAATCCTGCATTCTTTCACCCTCTTTTAGTTATCCCAGTGCAAAAATGGAACTGTGTTTTTTTCCTATAAAAATTGAGCTTGGATTAAGCAGAAGATAGCCCCCACTGGGATAATCAGAGAGGGCATATATTGAAACAGAGCTGAGAAAACACTAGATTTCTTTTGTCTAGCAGCCCAAATGAAAATAAATGAAGACTTCAATTTGAAGTAGTTACGAAAAATTTGTTCTTTCCTATGCACTAATTTCAAAACCCACTTGCAGTTAATTAGACTGATTCCAGCAAGCTCCCCCCTGCCCCGGCCTAGCATAAACAAAACCCATCTGAGTTTCATTAAAAGTAAAGGATAAAGTAAACAGTGGGCCAGAAAACAGTAGTTTGGGCACAGCTCATTGCAGCACAATGCTGTTAAAAATTTTTTAAGCTAGCTGGGGGTGGGTAGGATGGGGGGGGGGGGGGGACAGTTTACACAGTATACCACCCCAAGGAAACTACTTTTTAAATGACAATATTTTTGCCATCTCAACTGTCTAAGCAAATGAGAAATGCTGTGTTAAATGCCTAGTTTCCAGCTGTACCTTGAACATTTAATTCAACCCAGTATTGACTGATGATTGGAGATTGGGAATATTTTAGCTTTTATTGTCTAAACAAATTGTCCGTATATTGAGATTCACACACACACACAGGCCCACACACACACAGACACAATATTCACAAATAACATACCTCATTATAATATCTGCCTTTGATATTTCTCTCTGGGTCCAATGAGAATTTATCTGCTGAATAAAATTCTGCATGGCGACAGGAAGAGCATCCGGCCAGTAAACTGTCTGCTCCATTCAGTTGCCCAGACTTCACCCCACAAGGGATTATGTGATCAGAAGGAGAAGGAGAAGGAGAAGATGATGATTATAATATCTGCCTTTAGCTTTCTCTTAGCCAGCTAGTGTTCCCCTCTCAAATGGATTTGCTATATATTGATACTGGCTTCCAATTCTGGTGTAAATCAGATTTGAGGCTTTTGTAAGTTTATGACATTAAAGCTGCACAAGAAAAATGATCAGGTTGCACACGGTGAGTCTAGATAGTCATTTTCAAAAGGGAAGATGGGTATTGTCCACTTCATTGAGTCATTTCATTAAAAACGAAGAGGCAGATATTGCCTTGTGCTACTTTGCACAACGTATTCAACCTGAACTGCCGAATTAGAAATGCAGAATCTAAGCAATGGCAGGAAAATTGAATTTGTTCTCAGTGGGTCTGTCTCCCAAGTGCTCTCTTAGACTTTTGACACGTCTTGACCATTCAAAAAAGGTCCAGAAGATGGCATTTAGCAGATATAGTAACTACCGTATTTTTCGGACTATAAGACGCACCGATGTATAAGATGCACCAAGATTTCAAAGGTAAGTAAGAAAAAAGGTTTTTATCCTCCCGGCCTCGAGGAGCACTCTGCAGGCTTCAGCAGGGTTGGGGGGAGGCAAAAACACCCCCATTTTGCAAAAAAAAAAAAAAAAAAAAAAAAAAAGTTAGAAAATGAAGGCGTTTTTGCCTTCTCCCCTAGCCCTGCTGAAGCTTGCAGAGTCATTCTGGGGTTTGGGAGAACGCAAAAACACCTCGATTTTTGTGAGAAATGACCTTTTTTTCACAAAAATGGGACACGGGGATGGGGCTTCGGGAGGCCAAAAATGGCTGTATTCAGTGTATAAGATGCCCCAACATTTCCATGCTCTTTTAGGGGGGGAAAGGTCTGTCTTATACTCTGGAAAATACAGTATATGGTACCTGTACTGCGCAGAGTTCTAATATAACATTCTTGGTATTGTTCATACATATCAAGGTATGTGTAAATTCTGAAATCATACATATATATGTAGCAGGCTGGAGGGAATAAATGGAGAGTGGGAGGGGGGAAGGAGGAACTGGCTGAGAGGAGGAAGCAGGAGGGGAGAAAGGAGGCTTTGGTAGGCCAAGCCTGAGGGAACTGTTTAGCAGAGGCTTCGGTAGGCCAAGCCTGAGGGAACTGTTTAGCAGAGGCTTCGGTAGGCCAAGCCTGAGGGAACTGTTTAGCAGAGGCTTCGGTAGGCCAAGCCTGAGGGAACTGTTTAGCAGAGGCTTCGGTAGGCCAAGCCTGAGGGAACTGTTTAGCAGAGGCTTCGGTAGGCCAAGCCTGAGGGAACTGTTTAGCAGAGGCTTCGGTAGGCCAAGCCTGAGGAAATTGTTTAGCAGAGGCTTCGGTAGGCCTAGCCTGAGGGAACTGTTTAGCAGAGGCTTCGGTAGGCCAAGCCTGAGGAAATTGTTTAGCAGAGGCTTCGGTAGGCCTAGCCTGAGGAAATTGTTTAGCAGAGGCTTCGGTAGGCCAAGCCTGAGGGAACTGTTTAGCAGAGGCTTCGGTAGGCCAAGCCTGAGGGAACTGTTTAGCAGAGGCTTCGGTAGGCCAAGCCTGAGGAAATTGTTTAGCAGAGGCTTCGGTAGGCCAAGCCTGAGGAAATTGTTTAGCAGAGGCTTCGGTAGGCCAAGCCTGAGGGAACTGTTTAGCAGAGGCTTCGGTAGGCCAAGCCTGAGGAAATTGTTTAGCAGAGGCTTCGGTAGGCCAAGCCTGAGGAAATTGTTTAGCAGAGGCTTCGGTAGGCCTAGCCTGAGGGAACTGTTTAGCAGAGGCTTCGGTAGGCCAAGCCTGAGGAAATTGTTTAGCAGAGGCTTCGGTAGGCCTAGCCTGAGGGAACTGTTTAGCAGAGGCTTCGGTAGGCCAAGCCTGAGGAAATTGTTTAGCAGAGGCTTCGGTAGGCCTAGCCTGAGGAAATTGTTTAGCAGAGGCTTCGGTAGGCCAAGCCTGAGGGAACTGTTTAGCAGAGGCTTCGGTAGGCCAAGCCTGAGGAAATTGTTTAGCAGAGGCTTCGGTAGGCCAAGCCTGAGGAAATTGTTTAGCAGAGGCTTCGGTAGGCCTAGCCTGAGGGAACTGTTTAGCAGAGGCTTCGGTAGGCCAAGCCTGAGGGAACTGTTTAGCAGAGGCTTCGGTAGGCCAAGCCTGAGGGAACTGTTTAGCAGAGGCTTCGGTAGGCCAAGCCTGAGGAAATTGTTTAGCAGAGGCTTCGGTAGGCCTAGCCTGAGGGAACTGTTTAGCAGAGGCTTCGGTAGGCCAAGCCTGAGGGAACTGTTTAGCAGAGGCTTCGGTAGGCCAAGCCTGAGGGAACTGTTTAGCAGAGGCTTCGGTAGGCCAAGCCTGAGGAAATTGTTTAGCAGAGGCTTCGGTAGGCCAAGCCTGAGGAAATTGTTTAGCAGAGGCTTCGGTAGGCCTAGCCTGAGGGAACTGTTTAGCAGAGGCTTCGGTAGGCCAAGCCTGAGGAAATTGTTTAGCAGAGGCTTCGGTAGGCCTAGCCTGAGGGAACTGTTTAGCAGAGGCTTCGGTAGGCCAAGCCTGAGGAAATTGTTTAGCAGAGGCTTCGGTAGGCCTAGCCTGAGGGAACTGTTTAGCAGAGGCTTCGGTAGGCCAAGCCTGAGGAAATTGTTTAGCAGAGGCTTCGGTAGGCCTAGCCTGAGGGAACTGTTTAGCAGAGGCTTCGGTAGGCCAAGCCTGAGGGAACTGTTTAGCAGAGGCTTCGGTAGGCCTAGCCTGAGGGAACTGTTTAGCAGAGGCTTCGGTAGGCCAAGCCTGAGGGAACTGTTTAGCAGAGGCTTCGGTAGGCCAAGCCTGAGGGAACTGTTTAGCAGAGGCTTCGGTAGGCCAAGCCTGAGGGAACTGTTTAGCAGAGGCTTCGGTAGGCCAAGCCTGAGGGAACTGTTTAGCAGAGGCTTCGGTAGGCCAAGCCTGAGGGAACTGTTTAGCAGAGGCTTCGGTAGGCCAAGCCTGAGGGAACTGTTTAGCAGAGGCTTCGGTAGGCCAAGCCTGAGGAAATTGTTTAGCAGAGGCTTCGGTAGGCCTAGCCTGAGGGAACTGTTTAGCAGAGGCTTCGGTAGGCCAAGCCTGAGGAAATTGTTTAGCAGAGGCTTCGGTAGGCCTAGCCTGAGGAAATTGTTTAGCAGAGGCTTCGGTAGGCCAAGCCTGAGGGAACTGTTTAGCAGAGGCTTCGGTAGGCCAAGCCTGAGGGAACTGTTTAGCAGAGGCTTCGGTAGGCCAAGCCTGAGGAAATTGTTTAGCAGAGGCTTCGGTAGGCCAAGCCTGAGGAAATTGTTTAGCAGAGGCTTCGGTAGGCCAAGCCTGAGGGAACTGTTTAGCAGAGGCTTCGGTAGGCCAAGCCTGAGGAAATTGTTTAGCAGAGGCTTCGGTAGGCCAAGCCTGAGGAAATTGTTTAGCAGAGGCTTCGGTAGGCCTAGCCTGAGGGAACTGTTTAGCAGAGGCTTCGGTAGGCCTAGCCTGAGGGAACTGTTTAGCAGAGGCTTCGGTAGGCCAAGCCTGAGGAAATTGTTTAGCAGAGGCTTCGGTAAGCCTAGCCTGAGGGAACTGTTTAGCAGAGGCTTCGGTAGGCCAAGCCTGAGGAAATTGTTTAGCAGAGGCTTCGGTAGGCCTAGCCTGAGGAAATTGTTTAGCAGAGGCTTCGGTAGGCCAAGCCTGAGGGAACTGTTTAGCAGAGGCTTCGGTAGGCCAAGCCTGAGGAAATTGTTTAGCAGAGGCTTCGGTAGGCCAAGCCTGAGGAAATTGTTTAGCAGAGGCTTCGGTAGGCCTAGCCTGAGGGAACTGTTTAGCAGAGGCTTCGGTAGGCCAAGCCTGAGGGAACTGTTTAGCAGAGGCTTCGGTAGGCCAAGCCTGAGGGAACTGTTTAGCAGAGGCTTCGGTAGGCCAAGCCTGAGGAAATTGTTTAGCAGAGGCTTCGGTAGGCCTAGCCTGAGGGAACTGTTTAGCAGAGGCTTCGGTAGGCCAAGCCTGAGGGAACTGTTTAGCAGAGGCTTCGGTAGGCCAAGCCTGAGGGAACTGTTTAGCAGAGGCTTCGGTAGGCCAAGCCTGAGGAAATTGTTTAGCAGAGGCTTCGGTAGGCCTAGCCTGAGGGAACTGTTTAGCAGAGGCTTCGGTAGGCCAAGCCTGAGGAAATTGTTTAGCAGAGGCTTCGGTAGGCCTAGCCTGAGGGAACTGTTTAGCAGAGGCTTCGGTAGGCCAAGCCTGAGGAAATTGTTTAGCAGAGGCTTCGGTAGGCCTAGCCTGAGGGAACTGTTTAGCAGAGGCTTCGGTAGGCCAAGCCTGAGGGAACTGTTTAGCAGAGGCTTCGGTAGGCCTAGCCTGAGGGAACTGTTTAGCAGAGGCTTCGGTAGGCCAAGCCTGAGGGAACTGTTTAGCAGAGGCTTCGGTAGGCCAAGCCTGAGGGAACTGTTTAGCAGAGGCTTCGGTAGGCCAAGCCTGAGGGAACTGTTTAGCAGAGGCTTCGGTAGGCCAAGCCTGAGGGAACTGTTTAGCAGAGGCTTCGGTAGGCCAAGCCTGAGGGAACTGTTTAGCAGAGGCTTCGGTAGGCCAAGCCTGAGGGAACTGTTTAGCAGAGGCTTCGGTAGGCCAAGCCTGAGGAAATTGTTTAGCAGAGGCTTCGGTAGGCCTAGCCTGAGGGAACTGTTTAGCAGAGGCTTCGGTAGGCCAAGCCTGAGGAAATTGTTTAGCAGAGGCTTCGGTAGGCCTAGCCTGAGGAAATTGTTTAGCAGAGGCTTCGGTAGGCCAAGCCTGAGGGAACTGTTTAGCAGAGGCTTCGGTAGGCCAAGCCTGAGGGAACTGTTTAGCAGAGGCTTCGGTAGGCCAAGCCTGAGGAAATTGTTTAGCAGAGGCTTCGGTAGGCCAAGCCTGAGGAAATTGTTTAGCAGAGGCTTCGGTAGGCCAAGCCTGAGGGAACTGTTTAGCAGAGGCTTCGGTAGGCCAAGCCTGAGGAAATTGTTTAGCAGAGGCTTCGGTAGGCCAAGCCTGAGGAAATTGTTTAGCAGAGGCTTCGGTAGGCCTAGCCTGAGGGAACTGTTTAGCAGAGGCTTCGGTAGGCCTAGCCTGAGGGAACTGTTTAGCAGAGGCTTCGGTAGGCCAAGCCTGAGGAAATTGTTTAGCAGAGGCTTCGGTAGGCCTAGCCTGAGGGAACTGTTTAGCAGAGGCTTCGGTAGGCCAAGCCTGAGGAAATTGTTTAGCAGAGGCTTCGGTAGGCCTAGCCTGAGGAAATTGTTTAGCAGAGGCTTCGGTAGGCCAAGCCTGAGGGAACTGTTTAGCAGAGGCTTCGGTAGGCCAAGCCTGAGGAAATTGTTTAGCAGAGGCTTCGGTAGGCCAAGCCTGAGGAAATTGTTTAGCAGAGGCTTCGGTAGGCCTAGCCTGAGGGAACTGTTTAGCAGAGGCTTCGGTAGGCCAAGCCTGAGGGAACTGTTTAGCAGAGGCTTCGGTAGGCCAAGCCTGAGGGAACTGTTTAGCAGAGGCTTCGGTAGGCCAAGCCTGAGGAAATTGTTTAGCAGAGGCTTCGGTAGGCCTAGCCTGAGGGAACTGTTTAGCAGAGGCTTCGGTAGGCCAAGCCTGAGGGAACTGTTTAGCAGAGGCTTCGGTAGGCCAAGCCTGAGGGAACTGTTTAGCAGAGGCTTCGGTAGGCCAAGCCTGAGGAAATTGTTTAGCAGAGGCTTCGGTAGGCCAAGCCTGAGGAAATTGTTTAGCAGAGGCTTCGGTAGGCCTAGCCTGAGGGAACTGTTTAGCAGAGGCTTCGGTAGGCCAAGCCTGAGGAAATTGTTTAGCAGAGGCTTCGGTAGGCCTAGCCTGAGGGAACTGTTTAGCAGAGGCTTCGGTAGGCCAAGCCTGAGGAAATTGTTTAGCAGAGGCTTCGGTAGGCCTAGCCTGAGGGAACTGTTTAGCAGAGGCTTCGGTAGGCCAAGCCTGAGGAAATTGTTTAGCAGAGGCTTCGGTAGGCCTAGCCTGAGGGAACTGTTTAGCAGAGGCTTCGGTAGGCCAAGCCTGAGGGAACTGTTTAGCAGAGGCTTCGGTAGGCCTAGCCTGAGGGAACTGTTTAGCAGAGGCTTCGGTAGGCCAAGCCTGAGGGAACTGTTTAGCAGAGGCTTCGGTAGGCCAAGCCTGAGGGAACTGTTTAGCAGAGGCTTCGGTAGGCCAAGCCTGAGGAAATTGTTTAGCAGAGGCTTCGGTAGGCCAAGCCTGAGGAAATTGTTTAGCAGAGGCTTCGGTAGGCCTAGCCTGAGGGAACTGTTTAGCAGAGGCTTCGGTAGGCCAAGCCTGAGGAAATTGTTTAGCAGAGGCTTCGGTAGGCCTAGCCTGAGGGAACTGTTTAGCAGAGGCTTCGGTAGGCCAAGCCTGAGGGAACTGTTTAGCAGAGGCTTCGGTAGGCCAAGCCTGAGGGGAAAGAGGGAATAGTGGGCTATCTGTGGGCCAAACTTGAGGTTTCTGTGGGCCAAGCCTGAGGGGAAAGAGGGAATTGTATAGGAGAGACTTCTGGGAGGCAAACCTGAGGAAGAGCAGAGGAAACAACAAAGAAACAGAGGAGGTGAAAGAAGAGCCCAGCAGAGATTCCAATAGAGAGTGAAGACTGGCAGCCACACAAAAAAGGGCCAGGAGAACCCAGAGTCCAGCGGCCCTTACGAGGGTAAGCGCTACATGTAGCTAAACATGAAACTGAAGGGAAAGGATTTAATCAAGCCTTAATATTCAGTGGAGAAGGAGAAAAAGTTACCAGTGATACGCTGTACACAGAGATGATATGCAAGCAGCTATTCGCTTTGCAACTTGACTTAAAATAAGGCTGCTAATAGGTTTGCTAATGACACTCGTACCTTTCTCTATGAGATTTGAACACGGTTCAGAAGCAGTTGGCATCAGCTCAGTGGTGGGTATCAAAAAATTTTTAGAACCTCTTTTGTAGGTGTGGCCTGCTTTGTGGGAGTGGCTTGCCGGCCATGTGACTGAGTGGGAGTGGCTTGGCAGTCATGTAACTGGGTGGGTGTGACCAACTTGTAAAATGTGGTGAAACTCACTTAACAACGCTCTTGCTTAGCAACCAAAATGTTGGCTCAGAAACTCTGGCATTTGAAGCAAGCAAGTCTTAAAGCTGTCAAGTTACAAGACCTTTGCATCCCTAACCCTTTAGAAAAAAAAAACCCCAGGGGTGTTCAAACTTGACAGCTTTAAGACTTGTGGACTTCAACTACCAGAATTCTTCCTCTCGCTCTTCATCTTGATGATGTGCGGACGGGCGGGGGGAGGGAGCTGGAAACTGTTCTAAATGGCCCTGTAGATTTGTGGAACCTCTTCTATAGAAGAGGTTAGAACTGGCAGGAACCTACCCATGCATCAGCTGGGCCCTTTGCTACAGTTGCCGACTGCATAAGGAACAGATCAAAGCCGTAGATGTGTACTAGCAGGATAGCTGTTATCAAGCTAATCAAATAAACCAAGGTTTGTTGCATTTCAGGACAGAGTTGGATTGGGCACAGCTGGGCAACATTTCCAAAGAAATGTGGAAACGATCATGAACACCTATGGTGATAATGCTTCCCATGTCTCAAGCATTCCCTCCGATGTTTGACAGAGAGGGTTAGGTATGCTTGTTTATTTTAAATGAACAAAGCATCCACAGTATAGAAGTGAGCTAGGTAAATGTCACTTCCAGTGAATCTGTGGCAGCATGCACTTGCCAAAAGGTGTTGTTGTTTTTTTGCCATCTTACTCTCAAAAGACAGATTTCCATTAAAGCTTAGAAAACCAATGCTTTGGGTACATGCAATTGTCATGCCCTGTCTTCTTTTCCCTTGGAGCAATTGTACAGTTGCTCAGAGGATTAAGTAGCAAACAGGCGCCCTCATTACACTATTTACCCAATCAGATGGCAGTTGAGAGTAAAAGCAACATAAAAGAATGAGCCGAGCTACAGTTGGTTGGCTTGGTTGTTGTAAGAGAGCTAACGCATTGTCAGTAAAGGAAAGCATTGTGCGGTGCTCCTACAAAGGTTTTTGAAAGCATAATCAAATCAGTAGATTTATCAGCCCTGCTACAATGAGAAAATACAACTTGTATTTACTGCCTAGAAACAGCAGAGGTCTTCTAATGCTAGTCAAAGGGAAGTTGTAAGTAAGCTTGTGTTTTCTGTAATACTACACCAAGCAGAGAGGCTTAGGTAGCAGAGCAAATAACCCATGTGGATCTTGGAGCCAAGAAAAAGTCATGTTACAGTCCTTCTACTGAGCTAGAATACCTCCACGGTATTCTACATACAGAATCTTTTTGACACGAAGGGACTTAAACAGACATGGGATCCCTGAACCCCCACCCCCCACTGCTTTTGAAAGCACTGCCTTTTCTTATATGTAGCCTGTGGTTTATTTATCATTCCATTAAAGAGTAGCAACTATTGGACAAGGTGGCAGTGGAAATGTAAAACTTTGGGAGTTTCCCCTCATTCGATTTTATTCTACATACATCAGGTCTCCCATCACTTCTGCTAATCTTAAACTGAATTCTCCCCAAAGGTTCAGCAGGTTCAGCAGATACTTTTAATTGTGGAACACATTTTGCCTAAACCAAAACAACTCACTGTCGATTTTTTAGGAAATCACAACTTCAAATTAGACTGCTTTCTTCTAGCCACAGTATAAGGAGTTTGCATTTAGATTTTACAGTTGAGTTCAATGTGAGGGTTTATCAATCAATCAGAAAAGAGCTGTAGAAGGGACCTTGGAGATCGTCTAGTCCAACACCCTGCCCTATACCTTTACTTTAATCTTTATTGATTAGCCCTTGGGCTAGGGGTGAAATTCAGCAGGTTCTGACAGGTTCTAGAGAATCAGTAGCACAAATTTTGAGTAGTTTGGAGAACCAGCAAATACCACCTCTGTCTGACCCCAGAGTGGAGTGGGAATGGAGCAGTGGTGGGTTTTGGATCCCGTTCCAACCCGTTCCAACTGCGTTCCAGTGTGTGCATGCATCCTAGCACTTCCACAAGCCTCCGCGATGCTTCAGCTGCTCAGCGGAGCGTTGTGAAGATGCTGTATGTGCTATGCATGTGTGAGAAAACACCGAAGACTTAAAAGACCGGTAAGGAGCTTGGGTGGGCGGGTGGGCCTTCCAGAGCACCATACAGAAACAGTATCCGGTGCTCCAGGCAGGCTCTGGTATGCCCGTACCAGGGTGTACCGCCTGCAACCCACCACTGGAATGGAGATTTTACACTATCCTTCCCCTGGCATGCCCACCAAATGACACCCATAGAACCCGTAGTAAAAAAAATTGAATTTTACCACTGCCTTGGGCCATATCAAAGTGCAAAGTTCCAGAAACAAATAATTACTAAAATTTGATCAAAGCAATTTAAAATGAAATTTGATAAAATGCAATGTAAAATGGAATTGGAATAAAATATGATTTAAGATGGAATGGGAATAAAATGCAGTCTAAAATGAAATTGGAATAGAATACAATAATTTAAGATATAGATAAAATGTGGTAAAATTATATTTCAGTGTCATCCCTGCAACCTACCCCCAATCAGTCCCATATATGCAGATCTCAACCGAACCATTTTGTTTAAGTACTGTGCTATGTTAAATATTATTTTCTGGTTGTGGCCGCACATAAGGTAAGTTGTTTGATATGGGGATCTCAATGGGGACATTTGTTTGGTATATGGGCCAAGGTACCTATCTCTCACCACACCTTTCAGACCATTACCATTTCAGACAAGTGACTGTCCAGTCTCTTCTTAAAACCCTCCAGTGATTATTGCCTGGTACTGCAACAATATTCTTTTCAGTATTTCTGCGTGCAATCTGATACTGCATCAGTCTAGAAGGTCTTCAAATGAGTATTTTGATGTGTGTGTGAGTGTGTGTATGTTTCATTTTTGCTGATAAAGAAATGAAGGGAGACTAGTATAGATCTACTTCAAGCTATTTAGCTCTCATCAGCTAGCCACACCCTTACTGGGATTCGAACCTGGGCTGTTTTTACATATTAGGCAGTTATATTAACCTCTAAGCCACAAGCTCTCCTCCCTTATCAGCTGAGCTACAGAAATGTTATGTCAAAGCCCCTGGTATGCCCAAATATGGGAGGGAGCATACTGCTTCACTTTTGCCTTTCAGCTCCACCCTAGAAGCCTTCCAGGCAGAAAACCATTTTTGTGTTGCATGTTTGCTGATAAATAAATGAAGGGAGACTAGTATAGATCTATTTCAAGCTATTTAGCTCTCATCCGCTAGCCATACCCTTACTGGGATTCGAACCTGGGCTGTTTTTACATATTCCAGTTTTCTGCATTGATGTTCACCTGCCTATACCAGCCTCCAAGTATGTAATATCCTTCCAAAGGTTTGATTGGCCCAGAAAACCACATCATGGTGCTACAAAGACAAATTTTGACAACTGGTACAAGGACACTCTGGTTCATATGAGGGAGAACCAGACATCATTAGGCGATAGGAACAAGTGCCTGGGATAATAAATCCTTCCACAGAATTAAGGAAGGGTCTAATCTCCAGTCAGTTCGGCCTATGATGAAAGTTTAGCAAATGGCACTTATCAATTAATCAATTTTTCGGATTTATTAACCGCACCCTCTCCCCACAGGGACCCGGGGCGGTGCACAGGAGAAACTAAAAACAATATACAATAAATACAAAATACATACTAAAACATAATTAAACAGTGTTACCCGTGCTAAAACTGATTAAGAACCCATTAAAATACATTTGGAATCAATAGACAGAGAGAATTATTCAAGGCCGGCCAGTCGAAAGAAATAGGTCTTCAATTTCGTACGGAAGGAGCGGAGGTCAGTGGTCGTTCTGATATCAGGGGGAAGGTCGTTCCAGAGGGCCGGGCCCGCCACAGAGAAAGTCCTTCCCCTGGGCGTCGCCCGCTGACAAAGTCTAGTGGACGGCACCCGGAGAAGTCCCTCTCTGTGGGAGCGAATTGGTCGTGAGGATGTATGATAGTCAGGGGGGCGTGTGCATGTGTAAGCAAGTGAGTGTGTTTGGAGAGCAGGGAAGTCAGCTCACCTTGTCATAGCCAATATCTCCTTTCATAGAGCCGAGGTGGTGCGGTAGAGTGCAGCACCACAGGCTACTTCAGCTGACTGCTAGCTGCAGTTCAGCAGTTCAGATCCCACCAGGCTCAAGGTTGACTCATCCTTTACCCATCCTTCCGAGGTGGGTAAAATGAGAACCCAGATTGTTGGGGGACAATATGTTGACTCCGTAAACCGCTTAGACAGGGTTGTAAAGCACTATGAAGCAGTATATAAGTCTAAGTGCTATGGCTATTGCTAGCGAAGACATTCATAGTCTTTAAAGGAAAAAATGCTTAAGAGGCAATTTGATTAGGGTGAAGCACAATGATTTCGGAATGATTCAACTAACTAGAATTTACATAGATGTTGCTTAACTGGATGCGAACAAACTGATGTCACTAGCATTGGTTTGCTGGAATCCCTAAGCTAGAAGTCTTACTTTCAGAACCCTGTCACTAGACATTAAGGTAATGGGAGGGGGTGGGGGTGCTGTCTTATTTGCATTTGTTAAGATTCTTGTTAAAGCTCACACTTTTTTTGTGTTAAAGAACTAGCTTACTTCTCAAATGAAGAAAAGAAAAGAAGTAAAGTATTTTTTTTTACCACTGTTTGCTTTTCCAGTTTCTTTAATTTGGGTAATTGCTTAGTCAACTTTCAAAAATATATATTCTGTCTTGAAAAAACAGCAAAAAATGACGGATCACCTTCCTTTTCATTTCAGATTTGGCACACAGATCCCAGATTGTGTATTCTTTCCATGGCGCCATACCAGCGTCCAATACTTAATTAATTTCCCTTTGCTCCTGCAGTCTTCCACTTAAAGAGACAGTGTCCCATTTTTGATTGCTTGCCTTTGGCTGGTTTTCAAAAAATGTCACTTTTTAAAATCTCTCCACCCACCCCCATCTCCTAAATTTATTATATAAACTTCCCAGAGTTGCTGTATGGCACAGAGCTGGTGTTTTCTTACTTTACCACCTCCTTGCTTTCTGTTTCTGCATGCAGAAGAAAGCCCCCCCCCCCCCCCAAAAGGAAGACGTTAAGAAGGGAGGGTTGTTTGTTACATTGATCTGGCTTTATTCTACGCAACTAGAGCAATCAATTTGCACAAAAGAATACAACATCTGTCAATCCGATGGTCTTGTCAGCCTTTGCACAGGATGTGGAGGGCTACATGCCAAAAGGAGTGAAGTCAAGGCTGAGTTTGAAGGTAGGGGGTCTTTAAGGGATGAAATACTGAAAACTAAAAAAAATGTCTAAAAATATGGAGCATTACGACTGCACTCCGAGGGCCATAAAAGGCATGCCAGCGGGTTGCCTCCACCCTTCACAGGACATAATTTGGGCACATTTTCAGGACATCAGTCAAAATGGAAAGAAGCTGAAGTATGAGAAACAGACAAAACAGTTCCAAAGTGTGAGTTGTCAAACTAATAACAATCAGGCAAAATAAATAAAAAAAATAGAAAAACATACGGTAAATCTTACAAAACAATTGTTTACAAAACAATTCATAATTTTAAACAACCATGCATTCTGGAAGCATCTTCATTGCCATTTAGAAGACAACATATCAAATCAAAACTTTTACTACAGCCTAAGAGAGACCCAGAAAGACAAACAATAATTTTAATCTTAATCTGTACAGTTTTAATTTTTAATTATTTCTTTACTTGTTTTATAACCTGTAATTAACCAATTTCATTGTAATTTTATTTTATTTTATTACAATGACAATAAAGATTATTATTATTATTAATTCATCCAATGTCACTTTACAGGAGAAATGGACAGCATAAACATTTAATTTAGCATTAGTATTAGCATTGGATCCTCCCATGCTAGGTAGCATATCGGGCAGCAACGGATCTCCAGCAAACATTTAATAAAGAAAAATAAAATATAGACCTGTAACTATCAATGAAACATCAAATACATTTTTATAGTAGCTGTAGTATACATTGCAGCGGCAATCACCAATATGTGCTGCTAAAATTCAACTGTAGGTAGGATAGATAGCACAATGGTACCACAAAAGCAGACAATCTGGAAAGATATGGCAAGCTCCTGGTCAAATAAAACCAGTACCAGATATTTATTTATTTATTCATTCATTCATTCATTTATTCATTCATTTATTCATTTGTTTATTTAAATGTGTATATGTTGTAACTTTATGCCTATGATGTTAGCATAAAAAAGCACTGAATCTTGGAACCACTCATATTGTCCGCCCTGGGTCCTTTGCGGAGAAGGGCGGGATATAAATGTAAATAAACTAAACTGTAACCCTGTACATATTTAGTAACAAGTAGTTATTTATTATTGTATTTTTATCTGCCCTTTCATCTGAGAGATAATGGCAGGACCTGAGAATCCTCCCCCCACCCAAAATTTGGTTCATAAAAGAACAGCCCCAAAGGTTAGCAGCTAAATTTCCACTATAATTTACTTTTCAAAGATTGAACATTTCTAGAGCATCTAACTATACAGGACAGTTTATGGCTACGATAGACAGCTAGACAGGTAAGAGTATGTTCTTTGAACACTCATCACATTTGTCAATGCCCTAAAATATACCGTATATCTGTGATATTCTTGTATCTAAGAAGAGGTTGTCTGAATCTATCCATGATTGTATATGTTATCATGCTGGTCAGCTTTTGTTAGTTCTCCACCATGAAACTTTTACAAATATGGCAGAGACAGAAAAGTGATTGTTTATTTCCAGGTTAGCCTCTATATAAGTACAAAACAACAGGGTAAATATAGCTCCTGTTGCTTTAGACTCAACCAAATTCTTTCCCCCACCCCCACTTCAAATTATCCACTTTCAGTTATAGAATTTCCCAGCCCTCCTAAATTCAATGAGGCAAAAAAGTCTCTAGTCAGAACTTATCTCCTCCAGAAATAAAACATACAGTAGTAAGAGGAGTAACAAATTGCTTGGCACCTCATTAGCAATTGTAAAACAGACTCTGTTTTCACCCTGGGGTCTCATTGGAATGATTTGTTAGGTTGGTCTCTTTCGCCCCCCCCCCTCTTCTTAATTGAAGGGAGTTGGAGGCAAGGCAAGAACAACAGTGATTATTTGTCTCCTTCTGGGATTCCTGTCTTGCTGTCTACTCCTAAAGTACCCCTGTACCTTATGTTGTTTCTGGAACCTGAATCCAACTCATGTAGCTTCTGTGTGGGTCGGCTGGTTGAGACAAGGTAGTCTACCTCAAGAAAGATATCTGTTTCATTTTGCCGTGTTTAATGGAGAGGTCAAAATAAGCTATCCTTCAATGACCACACCATGTAGGGTTGTTCAGATTGTTGCTACATTGTCAGACTGTTCCCCACAATGTACTAACTTGTGATGCCAACGCATTAGGTCCTAGGCGGATTAGGGTCTCAATAATATAACATCTATTATAACATCATTGTAATTAACCAATTTCATTGTAATTTTTACAATGACAATAAAGATTATTATTATTATTATTATTTGCACAATTGATGTACTGCCTAATATGCCACGCAACGGAGTGAGCTCCTGTTACTTGTCCCAACTTCTGCCAACCTAGCAGTTCAAAAGCATGTAAAAAATCAGGTAGAAAAAGAGAGAACACCTTGGTGGGAATGTAACAGCGTTTCATGTGCCTTTGGCATTTAATCATGCCGGCTACATGACATCTTCGGACAGCAATGGCTCTTCGGCTTTGAAACAAAGATGAGCACGACCCCCTAGAGTCAGGAACAACTAGCACATATGTGCAAGGGGAACCTTTACCTTTATAATATGCCTGTTATATGACCTGAACCTTCAAAGCCAAGACTGAGATAGAGGAACAGCTTCCTCAAACTTCAGCCCTTCCTAACAACCAGCTGTCAGAAACTGCCCTGGAATTATGGAAGATGAGTAAGGAGCTACCGAGCAACTGGGCAGAACCACACAACTGTCTGCTGATTGATCAAGAACAACCTTGGCTGGAATGGAAATCGCTAAATAAACTGCCCACCGGAGTAAGAAGAGCACAGGACGATCTAAAAAAATAGGGCTTCCCTATAGAAGACACAGTGTGAATGTGAAGAAGAAGAAGCCATCTCGTAAATGCTACGGTGCATATGATGCCCTTCAAATGTATGAAGAAAGATCTGGCTTGATATTGGGCAAATGTTCATTTAGTTCTAATCCTATTCTACATACTGTTTCTATGAGCTATTGTATACCTATTTTATTTGTTCAGTGATGAACGTTTATGTCTATAATTTGTAGGTGCTTCTGACACAAATGAAGGAAGTATAAAATGGCCTGAAGGTTTCCCGCTAAGGATAGTGTGCCCCAGGTGCTTGCAACAGTTCTTCCTGCTATCTTTCAAACTCTCCTCCAGCTGCTGACAAAATAGTGGCTGATTGATGATAAGATCTTTCCATCTGTTAGCTAAATTGAAACAATCCCAAAATATATTTCTGAGCTGAATAAATAGGACTACTTGAGAAGGTGACAGCCCTTAATAGAGTTGAATTCAGCATCCCAACTTGAAACCATGCAGTGGTGGGATTCAAATAATTTAATAACCGGTTCTCTGCCCTAATGATTTCTTCCAACAACCAGTTCACCAAACGTCTCAGAAAGTTAACAACCGGTTCTCCCAAACTGGTGCGAACTGGCTGAATCCCACCACTGAATACATGGGTTTTTCATAAAAACAAACTTTATTTTTAAACTGCTTCAGATTTCTTTATGGAAAATAGTCATAGATATTTATAGAAACATTAAAAAAAACCTGAAGGGAAAAAAATCTAAAATATTGGCCTGCCGCATCTCAAAAAGATGGGGTGTATGGGTCAGTTGAGATCCAATTCAAATAATTTAACAAAATAGCAGTCAAGAAGGCTTAATTTTAAAATGAAGACAGTGAGGAAATCTGCAAGGGCACATGCTGAAAGAGAGACACCCCCCCCCCCCAGTCCTGAGCTTCTTATGGCTACTTTTTAAAATCTATCCAAGGTGAATTGCCCATTAAAGATACTTCCTACCTAAAAGTAACAGGGAGTGATCTACTATAGGTCATGCATCTCTGCAGATATGTCAAGTCTTTCCACAGGTCCGTGTAATAAAGTTAACCACATAACCCAGGAGTAGTGCATTAGTATAGTCATAGAATCACTGGAAAAGAGCCTGATGCTGGGAAAGATGGAGGGCAAAAGAAGAACAGGATGACAGAAAATGAGGTGGCTGGATAGAGTCATTGAAGCAGTAGGCGTGAGCTTAAATGGACTCCAGAGGATGGCAGAGGATAGGAAGACCTGGAGGAACGTTGTTCATGGGTTGGGTTGGACACGACTTCACAATTAACAACAGTACTAAGGTTTCTTTCAGAGTGCCATGGACACATCTGAGAATGACCAATTCAGCTTTCATTTTGATCAAATCCACACTATGTGTGGGTGGAATCCATTGGAGTTGAAGCTATATCCTTTGTTACAGGTTAAGAGGACACACACACATCAGGATTTATTTGTTAATGCCTTTTCTTGGAATGTTTTTGATTTTATGTTCTAGAGGAGGGCTAGATTCAGGTAGCATTCTGGAATATTGGTGTTTTGCAGCTGAATATACCTCCCATTGCAGATATTTTCAGGATGAAAAAGCTCCTTATCCAACAGTGCCCAGAATATGTTCTTGACATTCCAGAAGCGTTCTCTAGGACAACAAGGTTGCAGATCCCCCATTATTAAGCACCGAAAGGTAATTCAATTTGGAAGATGCATCATGCAGAATTTGCTGCCATAAGAACAGTATTAGGTCTCTGGGTGTGCTGTCAAGGGATGTAAAGTATACTTGATTAACTGCCGAAGGTAAGTTCATCATGCTGAACCTTTGGAGATGAAGACAGGTTCTGGCTGCTGAAAGCACAGTGATGAATGACTTGTTTAATTTGAAGAAATGAACTGTCAGAAACAATGGCCGTACAAAAGTTTCCCTTGTTATTAAGGGAAAGAGAGCCAAAATGACATTTTTACGTATTTGGGTAAGGATTAGTTCTCAGTCGAGTCCACGAGGTTTTTCAGTCCAGTTCAAATAGCTTAAGATATTTAGAAAGGGGAGTAGGTGTGATTGTCTTTAAAACATTGAACCATTTTGGTAATAGCATTTTGGATAATGGCATTTCCATTTTATATTGGAGCACATCAAGACCATTCCCTGATTTTTATACAGCTACTTATGTGATCACTGATGGTACAATTGAGCTGTCAAGTGGTGAAAAGAGGGAAAGAACAATTAACGCAAAAATTACAGGATAATTAGCTAGTCATCTTCAAAGGTTATGAAGGAAATAGAGCTGAATTAAAAAATAAAAGGCTTGATGCTGCAAAAAGGAAAATAAGGAATAATAGGCTATAGACTAGGATTAATAGGTTCCTCCATAGTATCTAAAGAGTTCAAACAATTAAGATGAGAAAGGTGACTGTAGGATCAAAAGAGTAGGGCTTCAATCACGTGCTTGTAACCACCATCTTGGTTTTGCCTTCCTCCATGGTCACCGATGAAGAGCTGTTATGACCACAAGAACCCATAAAAAGACTAGAGGAAGGCATGAAATTATGGTGGGCAAGAACAAAGACTGATGGACCACATAATCTCCCAGACTTCAAAACTTGATGGAGAGAGATAATGATTGCTTGCTTGGCCTTAAGACTTTTTGGGCTTGGGGAAAATATTGGGGAAGAAGATGTGAGGGAACACCAAAAAATACAGAATTAAAACCAGTAACATACATGAACTGGAACTAGAATCAAAGGATATTATTTATTTATCCATACATTCACACAGTCCATGTATATTCTGACTTTCTTTCCAAAGGCACCCAAGTAGGCTAACAATAATAGTGAGTTCTTAAAATCAACTTAGTCTTTCTTTTATTAGCAATGAATTAGAAAGTGATGGTGGATAGCTATAGAGGGCATAAGGAATTACCTTGAAGGATAGGATAGGATAGGATTGTTGCAACTACCAAGGCAACAGTCAGACAAGCATGACTCCAAGATACTAATTTGAGTTTCCTAGTCTGGTCTACCTTATAGGGCTGATGGCAACTCTGGCTGAAGGACCTCAATCTGCTATGAAGACTTTCCCAGGTATGCCTTGCAAGAAGATGTGTTAGAAAAAGTCCTACTCTCCAGTGTTCAAAACAGTAACCATTCATCAACTTAGTACTGTCTAGTGATGTATAATTCAGAGGCTTTTGAAAACAAAGGGATGACATAGCAGCAGAGGTGGTATTCAGCTGGGAAAGATTGAGGGCAAATCTTCAGGTGAGCTGGTAGCCGTGGCTGCGGGAGGCTCCGCCCCCACCCCTCAACATAACGCATGAGCACTGCATATGTGTAGAAGGCAGTACGCATGCGCAGACGAGGTATGTGTGAACGTAGCACACGCTCACATTTGAGAACTGGTAGGAAAGGTAAGTGAATCCCAGTTCTTCATAGTAACAGTTGTGCGCTTTTAATGGTTCAGGTGCTTCCCACAAAATAATGACAATCTTACAAGAAATTCTTATCAAGGAAAAGATAGGTAGACGAAGCAGACCAGCAAAAGCTGGGCTCTTAGTTAAAGGTGCCTAGTATTCACTCACCCACACAGTTGTCCATCCAGCTTCCCCCCCCCCCCCCCCATATATGTATCATGCAGGCAGTTAAAAGGGAAGCTAGCAAACCTCTGTAGAAATCAAATCTTCCTTCATAACATTTCAAAATCAAAATAAATGAATGGAGACATAGTAATTTTATTTGAAAAGACTTTGAAAGGGGGGGAAATGGAATCCTTGCATTTATTATTGCAAAGATGGATACACAGAAAACTCATATGTTTGGTGTTAAATAGGAACACATATTTGTAATAAGTTGGAAATTTTAAATCTTATCATAGTAAATGTATCTTAAGATAACTTAAAGGAATATATCCTCAAACCACTAATTATGACCCAGGAGCAATAAACCAAAGGTGGATTTTGGCGTCTTTATTGAAAATAGAATTAAATTGAGGATGTGGGGCCACTGTCATGAGGTGGGCTCTAAGTGACATCCCTAAGATCACAGAAAATCAAGTTCAGGTTGAAAAGCTGTTCCGTTACACTCTACATTCTTGGGTTCACCTATTAGGTTTAATGCAAAATGTTTCCAATTAGGATGAAAAAGCTCATCTATTGTAAACAACAGTGTTCAACAAATTCCAAATGAAATAGAAACTGCATTACTAACCACATGAAGGTTTTGGTGGTGAAAGGGCAGAAACATCCTTGGGTCAGATTTATTTTATTTTATTTGCAGGTCAGCATGTGAAGAAATATAGCCTCCATGTTCCCACTTTCTTTATAGAATCATTTTATGGATGCCTTATAAAAAATGGAAAAAGGTGGCATTCATCAACCCACATTTTTCTGACCAATTACAATGATGCCACATTAGTACACTTTTGTGACTCTGTAAGCCAGGACTGTCCAACCTTGACAACTTTTAAGACTGGTGGACTTCAACTCCTTGTGGCTGGCTAGAGAATTCTGGGAGTTGAAGTCCACAAGGCTTAAGGTTGCCAAGATTGGTCACCCCTGTTGTAAGCAGAGTGAGCATGTTGTTGTTGTTAGTTGCAAAATTGTGTCTGACCCATCGTGACCCCATGGATAATATTCCTTCAGGCCTTCCTGTCCTCTACCATCCTCTGGAGTCCATTTAATCTCATGCCTGCTGCTTCGGTGACTCCATCCAGCCACCTCATTCTCTGTGGTCCCCTTCTTCTTTTGCCTTCAATCTTTCCCAGCCTTAGGCTCTTCTCCAGTGAGTCCTTCCTTCTCATTAGGTGGCCAAAGTATTTGAGTTTCATCTTCTGGATCTCGCCTTCTAAAGAGCAGTCAGGGTTGATCTCCTCTAGGACTGACCAGTGAGTATTGCATGGGTTTATTATAGGTTTCTTTTAAATTGCCTCTTCTCCATGGGAAGCCTGAAACAAGGTCCTACTTTTCTCAAGAGAGTTTCCAGTTTTCATTCTTTTCCTGTCACCCTCTTCCTCTTTGTTACACGCCCCTCCCTGAAACTAAAGGCCTGAAACCCAAAACCTTGGCCCCAGCGTGTGTTGAAACTTGCAATTATCTCTTTGGGACAGCTTCAGAAGCCATCTCTTTCAGGCCTCGTTTTGCCTTGTTCCTAGCTTCATCCTTTTGCTATCAGTTTCAGAAGATGTTCTTTTCGGAGTTGATCTATTCCTCCTAGACTTCCTTCCACTTTTGTTTTCTCTAACCACAACCGATAGACATGTTTAAAAAGGAGCAGGGAGACGTGTCCCGCAGCTTATAAAATAATCTTGGCTTTATAAAGAGATCAGTGTTTGCTTTTTTGGAGGTTATATTCCTTTGGGAACATTTAAAGGAAAATGTTATAAATCAGGGCCTGCCACAACGGGTGATCTACCAAGTCAAATAAAACCCTCGAGCCATTATTTTTGGCTTGCAAGGGGCTTGACAACCGGCTGCCCCCTTCCAAGATTTCAGAGTCAGGAATGCAGCCAAAAAAGTTTTGGGGGGGAGCGAATCCGAGAGGTTTAGCCTCATTCCTGTCACCAGCCCTTGAAACTGAGTTAGCCTTTGCAAGGAAGAGGAGGGGGGGGGGGTAGAATTTTTCTGCATCTTGGGGTACATGCCTGTTGGTGGAGCCATATACCTCGATATACACAGCTCCCCCCTTCCTTTTGCAGACTGGGCTGTGCGAAGCCTTAGAAAGAGATGTTTTCACAAAGTATGTTGCCATGAGTGAAATGCCTTTTTTGAAACCAATAAATCCCTTGGAAGGCTTACACCAGGGGTCTCCAACCTTTGCAACTTTAAGTCTGAAGGACTTCAGCTCCCAGAATTCTCCAGCCAGCTGGAGAATTCTGGGAGCTGAAGTCCTTCAGACTTAAAGTTGCAAAGGTTGGAGTCCCCTTGCTTACACAATTATGGTGAAGGCTTGCATTGGTTATCTGTGTGTGTGTGTATGTGCATGTGTGTGCTATTTCATTTCACTAGTAGTCTCATTACAAGTATCTGTGCATGTAGGCACACACAGAGACAACCATGGACAACCTTCCAAAGGATACAACTGATTAATGCTTCAAGGTGAGTTACTTCACTCAGGCTAATATGTTTTGAGTAGCACTTTTCCCCCCCAAATGCTTTTCAGAGCCTTGCTTTCTAACAGCTGTCATCAGTTGGTTAAAAACAGAAGCCAAAAGAGAAGGATTCAATTAGCACAGGAGTTTTGCATTGCTAGTACTGTTTTCATGTCATAACATCTGCATCCAACAAAGCTGTTTGGTTTAACACAATCAGACTAAAGAGGGTGTTTTCCCGTGCAAACGGCCGGCGTCAACCACCTTGTTGGGCAATAATCATTCAGAAAATGTATCTGATGATCACAGATGATCACAATGGGTGGTAATTTAATGGAAGAAGATTGTTGTCAAGAAACTGGTGTCTAGCTAATAGATACCCTCTACTGAAGAAAAGTAGTATGTCTGTGCCAAATCCCTCCAGTCTTGAAACTATTTTAGCAGGTTTTGCTGCTTAACATGTTCAGGATTAGGTAATGGTAAAGGTTCCCCTCGCACATATGTGCCAGACTCAGATGCTCATCTCCATTTGAAAGTCAAAGAGCCAGTGCTATCTCCAAGACATCTCTGTGGTCATGTGGCCGGCATTACTAAATGCCGTTTTTATATGCTTTTGAACTGCTAGGTTGGCAGTAGCTGTGATAAGTAATGGGAGCTCACTCCATTATGCAACGGTAGGGATTTGAACTGCTGACCTTTCTGATCGACAAGCTCGGTGTCTTAGCCACTGAGCCACTGCATCCCTGTTATTCAGGATTGCAAACTGTCAAATCTCTGAATTGGCAATTGACCTTTCAGAATGCAGGAGTGATTTGGTAGACCCCCCAAATACCCAGTGAGTTTCATCCAGTGAGTTTCATAGCTAAGAATACGATTCAAAGCTGAATCGTAGCCAAAATAGTAGGATGGAGAAATGCAGCTTCCAATTAACACTGATTCATGAATCTTTGTGGTAGGTCACTGTCCTTCATAGTTCTCTTCATAAAAGGATTGTTTTAAAATTAGAGTGTAAAAGTAGGATGTGCTTCTGGAATAAACGCAGGATAGAACTGCAAGTAAGTAAATTAAAAAGAAAAAAACTTTCACATAAATTCCATTGGATGGTAAGGGAGTTATTGATAGAGAGGTATGAATTGGCTTTGATGCTAATTTGACCATTGGTTCAAACTGGATCTAGACCATTATAATTCAGTGCTTTGAATTAATTCATATTAATTAATACATTTCAAAAGTTTGATTCAATACAATACCAGAGTTGGAAGGAACCTTGGAGGTCATCTAGTCCAACTCCCTGCCTGGGCAGGAAGCCCTATACCATTTCAGACAAATGGCTATCCAACATCTTCTTGAAGACTTCTAGTGTTGGGGCATTCACAACTTCTGGAGGCAAGCTGTTCCACTGATTAATTGTCAGGAAATTTCTCCTCAGTTCGAAGTTGCTTCTCTCCTTGATTAGTTTCCACCCATTGCTTCTTGTTCTGCCCTCAGGTGCCCTGGAGAATAGTTTGACTCCCTCTTCTTTGTGGCAACCCCTGAGAAATTGGAACACTTCTATCATGTCTCCACTAGTCCTTCTTTTCATTAAACTAGACATACCCAGTTCCTGCAACTGTTCTTCATATGTTTTAGTCTCCAGTCCCCTAATCATGTTTGTTGCTCTTCTCTGCACTCTTTCTAGAGTCTCCACATCTTTTCTACATCGTGGTGACCAAAACTGAATGCAGTATTCTAATGCAGCCTTACCGAATGCAGCCTTACCAAAGCATTATAAAGTAGTATTAACATTTCGCGTGATCTTGATTCTATCCCTCTGTTTATGCAGCATAGAACTGTGCTGGCTTTTTTGGCAGCTGCTGCACACTGCTGGCTCATATTTAAATGGTTGTCTAATTCAAAGGATTAAATGTGGGTTTAATCACATTTGGCACAGTGGTTAGAGTGCAGTATTGCAGGCTAACTCTGCCCACAGCCAGGAGTTCAATTCACATTGGCTCAAGGTTGATTCGGTCTTCCATCCTTCCAAGGTCAGTAAAATGAGGACCCAGATTGATGAGGGCCATATGCTAACATTTGTAAACTGCTGAGAGACAGCTATAAACACTATGGAGCAGCATGGAAGTCTGTGCTATTGCTGACTCCAAAAGGCAATGGTACTAAAAAAAACCTAACATATGACCCATCCTCATAGCTACAACCATCGCACATCCATATGGTCATGTGATTGCAATTCAGGTGCTTGGCAACCAGCTTGTGTTTACAATGGTTGCAGCATCTTGTGGTCACATGTGATTTGCAACCTTTCCAAACAGCTTCCGTGAACAAAAGTCATTGGGGAGAAACAGGATCCGCTTGATGGCAGTGTGATTAACAATCATGGTAAAAATGGTTGCAAAACATGGTGACTCACTTAATGACTGTATCACTTAGCAAATTCCGGTCCCAATTGTGATTGTAAGCTGAGGACTACCTATAATTCAACATGGTTTTCTGAATCAGTTATAAAAAGATGCACCAAGTTCAGAAATATTCAGTGATTTAAACAAGTCATGTTCATATCCAATTTTTGGAGTTGAATCCTTCCATAATCCCAATTAATAAGCATTGTTGTTAGATTCTAGGCCCGTGATGGCGAACCTATGGCATGGGTGCCAGAGGTGGCACATGGAACCATTTCTTAGGGCATGCGAGGCATTGCCTTGTCAGCTCCAGCACGCACTGGCCAGCTGATTTAGGCCTTCTTTGAGGCCATTTCTCGCCCTATGGAGGCTTCAGGGAAGCTCCTGAAGCCTCTGGAGGTGGGGAGGGGAGGCTGTTTTCACCCTCCCCAGGCTCCTAGAAAGCCTCTGGAGCTTGGGGAGGGCGAAAAAAGCGGGCCAAAAGCAGGGGGTTGCACACATAGCATTATGGGGTGTGGCACACCCACGCACGACCTCCCCCCTGCACTCCCCCCGCTTTTGGCACACGAGCCAAAAAAGGTTAGCCATTCTAGGCTTTGTCTCCCAGAAAGTTGCTTATGATTCTGGCAGCCACTGGTCATTATACTGAATTTATAGAACTCCTCTTTTTAAAAACTCTTAGAAGAGGAGTTTTATAAATTCAAGGGTCCTCCTGGGCTTTGCAAAATAAGTCAAATATGTTTGTTATTTTAAGTTAATTAATTATTATGGAGTGTTAAAAGCAGCCTGGGGAAAAACTGGATAGGACATGGGGGCAAGATAGAGACAAGGAAAGAGGAAGGAGCCATGGAAAGGAATGCATTTGGGAAAATATCACAATGGAGGCAAAATAACAGCGATCTAGTAAAGCAAGGGTCTCCAACCTTAGCAACTTTAAGATTTGTGGACTCCAACTCCCAGAATTCTGGGAGTTGAAGTTCACAAGTCTTAAAATTGCCAAGGTTGGAGACTCTTGTAGTAGAATATGGTTGCAGAGAGTAGACAATCGTTGGAAGGAGAATAGAAATGCTGTATGTTGTATATGGAGCCCAGAAAATATGGAGCTCTTGCCTCCCAATCAGGAGGTTGTGAGTTTGATCCTAGGTAGAGGCAGATGTAGGGTCTCCTGCTTGGGCAGGGGGTGGACTAGATGACCTGCAAGGTCCCTTCCAACTCTGTTAATCTGTTAACCCATTCCTGTTTTAAAGCATAGAAGTCAGAATTCTGAAGGAGCCACTCAGAATTATTTAATCTTTTAATATCGTGGATTAAAATCTCTAGTCCAATCCACCAGCAATCTCTCGGCAGAACTTTTTTGAATGCAAAACTTCAATGATGCCATGGCTGAAATTCCATGGCATCATTGAAGTTCTACATTCAACATCCCCCCCCCCCCCCACACACACCTCTATCCATGCAAACTTTATATTGTACCTTCTATTGGGATCAATATGGCAATGAATGAATGGGGATGCCCATCCGTATGCCTGCCCACACACACACACACACACACACAGGCATATGGATGCATCTTTGCACAACTCCCCCATTCATCTGGATGGGACTTCTGCAGGAACTATTCCTGGAGCAGAAGCTAACCAGGTGCCTCCACCGCTGAAGCCAGGGCTGGAATTCCAGCCTGGCCTGAGGGCTGCATGGCAGCTCCTCTCCCTCCCCGCTGACCTTCCTGTTGAAACATTGAGGTTTTCATCTGGCTCCTGGCTTCCCTTCTCCGCTTGCAGAATTAAATGTCACCAGCAGAAAGAGGGAGGGAATGCCACCATCGCTAAAGCAAAATAAATAACACACCGTTTGGCGTCTCAGAGGTTTTTCCTTCAGCCTTTTAAAAATCTGAAATGGTTTTTTTGGAAAGCCTCGACTTGAATAACTCATGTCTTCATCAACAGGACAAATCTGTCTTAAAGAAAGAAGGTACAGTGAGCAAGTACAAATACTGTGGTCCGGCAAATGACGTCGAGGCCGGCCAGGTAATTAAAGTGCCGGGGGGTGCTCTGGGCATAGGAATGGAAAAGGGGTGGGTGGGGAGCTGATGGAGCTTTATGGTATTTAAGGTGGCTCCATCTAATTTTTCTTCCTGACCAAAAATGTTTTTAAAAAAAATTAAAAATAAAAACAAGCATTCCCTATGTCAAGGTGAAGCGATGGAAATTTTGCCGAAGGAGAGAACCCGGTTTCACTTTTAAGAGGCAGATCTGGGCTATCTTTGGGTGGGGCTGGGTCTCTGAATCCACAACTTAGCAAATAAATGTGAAGCTTTTTCCACTGACGGGGTGGGGGGTGGGGGAGGAGGATAGGAACACTGTATATCTGTGAATCTTTTCTTGAGTGTAGATGCCCTGGAAGCCCTCGAAGACTTGACTTACGAGGAGCTCAGGGGTGGGTTCCAGCTTCTGTTACTGCTGGTGCGCTCAGGAACGCACTTCACGTGCACTTGATGCACACTATGTGTGCATACGCAGTAGTAAAAAAACACAAGATGGCGTCACCTATGCCGTTGCCGATAGACCCAGTTTAGGGGCATGGTTGGCTGAGTTACTACCTACTCGTCTGAACCAGGCCAAACCAATAGGAACCCACTCTGGAGTAGTTGATGTAAGGTGGCCAGGGAACAATCTCTTTTTAAATCTCTCCGTATTTTTCAGAGTATTTACCTTTTTCCCTAAAATAGAGGCTGAAAACCTGGGCGCATCTTATACACTGAATACAGCATTTTTTGCCTCCTGAAACCCCACCCCTTTCACCAAAATGGCCATGCATAGCTTTTAGGAGGCTTTCAGAGTGCTCCTGGGGGCCAGGAAGGGCAGAAATGAGTGAAAAACAGGCCGTTTCTTGCTCAATTTTGCCCCCCCCCCGGACCCCAGGAGCACTCTATAAGCTTCCTAAAGGCTATCCATGCCCTTTTTTTGCTTTTTTTTGGGGCCCTTCAGCCCCCCCAGGAGCACTCTACAAGCCTCCTAAAAGCTATTTATGCCCTTTTTGGGGGGGAAATGGGCCAATTTTTTAGAAAAACGGGCCGTTTTTGAGACGTTTGCAGAGTGCAAAAACTTTTTTTTAAAAAATTTGCCTCTTCAAAACCTTGGTGCATCTTATACTCTGGTGCGTCTTAAACTCCAAAAAATACAGTAAATGGCCAGAAAGTAAATAGCCACAAATTAAGCCTCTAGCTACAAGCAAACAGGAACACGCAAATTGAAATGGGCAGGATAGATAAATCAGATGTGACTTTAAAGAGCCAAGAGAATGCATTGTTTTAAAAGTTTGCATTGTTTTAAACTTGGTCGTTTCTATGTCCTCAAGACAAGGTTGAAATAGATTTCTCCTTCATTTTCTCTTTTCGTTCTTATATAACATTTGAAGCTGATTACTTGCAATCTTATTAGCTTATTTTAATAGCCTGCCTGTTATTTGGGACGCAATTGATAAAAAGGGGAATGATAGTCCAGTTTCTCCCAGTGACATTAACTCTGTCTAAAAGCCACCCAACTGGCTTGAGACTGTGAAGGCATCTGAACAAAGACCTGTAAAATGAACTTGAATCCTGCTCACCGTGAGTGCTAGGCCAGTGTCAAGGTGAAAAGTTGTTATGCAATAGTCAGAATCAAATTGTACTTTATTTATTTTGCATTCTAATTGATTACTTCATTGAATTTTTTAAAATAAACTATTTTACATTTACATTTTTTTTTGGTAGCTATCACAAGGTAAGTCAGGAGAGGAGATGCAGACTTGGGATCATTTTCATTGCCACACACACTAAAAAGTGGAAACACCGAAAATTCATGTAATCTACATCTATACAGTTTATTGATTCTATAAACTGATGATGTCAGATCAGAAGCTCCTTCAAAGATGTGTCCACGACATGCTGCCCAGTAACAATTTATTTATTTGTTTATTTATATTCCTTTTAGTATTTTTACAAATAACTCAACGCAGTGAATGCATCTATTCCTCCTTTCCCCTCCTCTTTTTCCAACAACCACCCGGTGACGTAGATGACCTGAGAGAAAGTGACTAACCCAAGTGACTAGCCCATGGTCCCCCAGTTGGCTTTCGTGGCTAAGGCAGGACTTGAATTCACAGTCTCTTGCTTTGTAGTCTGGTGTTTTAATCAGTAAACTACACTGGACAGCTATGAATCCGAAGTCTGAGATATAGACACAGAGATATGACCTGTAATACCCTGAGCTTAGTCCAGAAGCATGGTAGATGCAAGCGAAATACAAAGGAAAGAATGAAGCCACATGGCCAGGGGTGAAATTCAGCAGATTCTGGAGAACTGGCAAATACCATCTCTGGCTGGCCCCAGAGTGGGGAGGAAATGGAGATTTTGCAGTATCCTTCTCGTGCCATGCCCACCAAGCCACGCCCGGCAGAACCAGTAGTAAAAAAAATTGAATTTCACCACTGCACATAGGTTTTATATCTTGACCATATATCAGCTAATCCATCCTCATTTGCAATAGCAGCAGCAGCTTCTGATTCATTGTCAGAGTGCCTTGCATAATCTGTGTTAGGATAATTATCCTAATGTTGGGTTGACACTATATATATAAGCCAGGATTATTAAAGGGTATAGGTATCTTTAAAGACTATGTGGAATCTGATTGGCTGTGCTTCCTAGCTTAATCATAAAAGGCAGCAGGAAACACAGTTCATTCCTTTTTGCTTTCTTGCTTCTTGATTGCCACTGAGGAAGGAGCTGAAACTGAAGACGGAAGAAGAATCATTGTTTTGACTGACTGTAAGATAACTGTGTTTTGGTGAAGGACAGTTTATTGTTGGAGGAGTTAGTATCACTGTTTGGAAGTAGTATTTTAGTTACATCAAGAGTAAAGACTATTTATTTTTCTACTATCAGTGTTTGAGAGTTCTTTTGTGGTTTAAGTAACATATCTCTTGCTGTCCGGTGTATTGCACTCTTCCGTCTGTTTTTTCCAACGGGGGTGTTTTACCCCTAACAATCTGGATAAGAATTCACTAGTTCCTGAACTATAGTAATAACAGGAATGGTTTTCACTGACAAGCCAGCTTAAATAGGTCAGAATCAGTCTGGACTGCTAAGGCTACTTGAGCTTCCAGTGATTAAAAACAAACCTGGAACGCTTCACCAGGGAGAGTGGAATCCTTCCAAGACAGATTTACACAATTTCTAGATCAAATAGATATCATCTTGTTAGCTGCTAAATAGACATCATCTTGTTAGCGTCCAAAGAAAGCAGGACCTTTTTCCTTTTTCTTTTTCTTTTCCTCTTTTAGTGTAGCGTCATCACTCTATTGCAGAGGTGGGTTCCTACCGGTTCGGACCAGTTTGGCTGAACCGGTAGTGATATGGCAGCATGGGTTGCTGGAACCAGCAGCAACCCAGGCCTGTCATTCCCCCAAACTAGTTCTCCTATGGGACCGTCATTTGATTTTCAGTTTGGCGCATGTGCAGAACAATTGTAATTGCACAAATGTAATTTTATTCCTTTTTTTAAATTACTTTTTTGGGGGGCACGTACCGAACTGGCAGTAATGCAGGAGCAACCCACCCTCTGCTCTATTGCTACAATAATCACAGAAACAGGGGAATAGGCTATGTGCTTTTGTTCCTGACTTTCAAATTCAAATTCAAATTCAAATTTAATTTGTAGAACCGCTCCCTCTCCCCACAGGGACTCGGGGCGGTGCACAGGGAAAGTAAAAACAATAAATATACAAATATAAATACATAATATAAAAACAGATTAAATCTATTCCTGTGCTAAAACCCGTTAAACTAAAATACCCAGCAGCTATAAATAAGTTTAAAACCCCATAGAAAGAGAGACTAGCCTAGGCCGGCCAAGTGGAAAAAGTGTGTTTTTAATTTCAGACGGAAGGAGCGGAGGTCCGTAGTCGTTCTAATATCGGGGGGAAGGTCGTTCCAGAGGGCCGGGCCCGCCACAGAGAGAGCCCTTCCCCTGGGCGTCGCCTGCTGACACAGTCTAGTGGACGGCACCCGGAGAAGTCCCTCTCTGTGGGAGCGAATCGGCCGTGAGGATGTATGAGGCAGGATCCGATCCCGCAGGTAGCTACGTCCCGAGCCATGGAGCACTTTAAAGATGATAATTAACACCTTGACTTTGTCAGAAGGTCCAGGGAAACTTTCTAACAAGGAAGAAATGACCATTCAGCTTCACAGAAACAAAAGAGAAGCAGCATTACTGCTTGCGGAGGTTTTTTAAAAAACCCAAGGGATGGAAAGAGATGCTTTGCAGGTCCGTGAGCAGAGAATAAGATAACAAGAGGAGTATGCGTCACCCACTTTGAGCAGAAAGCAAAATAATCTGCTCTGGAAGAAATAAAAGTTCAATGACGATCCAGTACTGAAGGTGGTTCACTGACTTCATAGACACCTTCGCTGTCAATAGAACAACCAGCTACTGTCAACCAACAGAGATGATAACAGCCTGGCAGACTACAACACCAGGGCTGCCCTGAGGACAGGAAGGGAAGGGTTTTTTGTGTCAGCCACTGCAGCTCACTGGAGCTGGATCTGTGGCTAGAATGGACTAAAGACCTGAAGACCATCTGTCCAGAAGGATTCAAGATAGCTCAGTTAGGGAACAATTTTGAATCAACATTAGAAAATACAGATGTGGGGTGCATTTGCAATAGGGTGAGAGTGGAAGGATAGTGCCCTCCGTTTCTCCATTCAGGAAATGATGTTGGTTCTGTATTAGCAATAGGCCATGCAGAAAGTAGACCTCCACCTAATCCTGCTGTATAATTTGTGTATTGTGTAATAAAAGGTACAAAAAGGTTACTGGCACATGGCTAATGAAACAAACAAGTAACAAATTAAGACAAAAATCCTTCCTCTTCAAGAACATCCAGTTCCTAGAATTGATATTAATAATGGCTGTGTTAGTGCATTTTGATTGTGCTCAGTTTTATTTTGATGGAAGGCAGAGAGAGAGACAGAGAGACGTTGTAAACCTGTTCACTTTATACTTTAAAGAGGAAACAAATTCTACCCGGTAAACCTCCTCACAAAAAGACCCCTCAGGTGTGCCACAGGCAAAGAACAGAAATGAAGGGCTTTGAGTTTCTTGCTGTAAACAAGTTAAATGGTTTTAAAACACATACATGTCTCTTTAAAGAGCTGGAGTTTGATTGAGTGGGTTTATTTTCATAATGTTTCTTAAGCGAAGGCGTGTGTGGTGTGGTGGAGGAGGGGGGGGGACCTTCACTCTTGATGCCAAAGAAATATTAGAGACAAAGCTGGGAAAATGGTTTTTCTATTATTTCTCCTGGAAAACTCTATCTGCCCATCATAAGTCAACAAACAAGAGGCTGATTGACAAGTTAAAATGTTTAGTTTAGCCTGCAAACCACACAAACTGCCTGTACATTTTCTTGTATCGGAGAGCGATGTAAAAGAGATGTAAAACAAACAAACAACCTTCTCCACCTTAGCCTGTCACCCAGTTCCTCCCCTCGTACATGATCTGGGTGGCAATCACACAACCCAGCTTACATTCGCTCTTGGAATAGCAGGTCTTCTCTAGCCCAGGGGTCTCCAACCTTTGCAACTTTAAGTCTGAAGGACTTCAGCTCCCAGAATTCTCCAGCCAGCAAAGCTGTGAAGGACTTCAGCTCCCAGAAGGACTTCAGCTCCCAGCAAAGCTGGCTGGAGAATTCTGGGAGCTGAAGTCCTTCAGACTTAAATTTGCAAAGGTTGGAGACCCCTGCTCTAGCCTGTTGGAAATAAAAAGGCTCAAGTCACACCCACCAAGCCATGCCACACCCACCAAGTCATGCCCACAGAACCAGTAGTAAAAAAAATTAATCCCACCATTGTTCTGGATATACTTCTGGGTACAGTTTTACTTCTGGATACACTTTTAGACTGGGCTCATCCAGCACTGTGAACCATGAGTTGTTTTTATCAAGGCTGAATACTGACAGTGGTCTGGCTGGACAAGCATTTGTCTGAAATATTATAAAGTTTCCAGCTTGAGCAAGGGGTTGGACTACAAGATCTCCAAGGTCCCTTTCAACTCTGTTATTCTGTTTTATAAATGATACCAGGCCATTCATTAACTATTACAAAATGCAATGTCAAAAACACCAGAGATGGACAAGCCACATTTTAAGTTGTGGTAGAGATGGTAGAGGGAATCATATACAGTGGTTGAGTTACTGACCGCTCAAGGCATTTCCAGTATCAACCCTGGTTGGGTTGAGATGACTACATTGGTCCTATAAGTCGGTTCTAAGGATTACAGTAATGGCTGGAAAAGATGCTGTTGATTTTCAGTGATTTTGGTAATTCCACCATCAAAGTTTGGATCAAATCAAAATTCCCCCTTTAAAGCATCCCAATAAGTGGCCATCAGCACAATTTGTGGTAGTGAATTCTCCAAGTTAATTATGGGCTCTATGAAGAAGCTCTTGCTTTTGTCTGTTCTAATTAGCTTCACTGGATGACACCCCACTCTCCCACCCTGCTCCAATTGTGGCATTTGTAAAAGGAGAATGTTTCTTCTTTCCTTTCTCCATGCCATTCATAATTATATTCACCTCATTATTTCTTTCTTCGGCCACCTGTTAGGGTAAACAGTCCTAAATAATTTTAGCCCTTTTTTCACAGGGATGTTTGAGACTCTGATCATTCTGTGCTTTTCTCCAGCTCTTAAATCTACAGTATTTTTCAATCACTATGTTCCAGATAAAACTGTGGTTCAAAGCTGTATAGGCAGTCTTTGACTTATGACCATAGCTGAGCCTAGAATTTCTGTTGCTAAATGAATCACTGCAGGTATTAAGTTAGTAACACAATTGTTAAGTGAATCCGGATTCCTCATTGACTTTGCTTATGAGAAGGTTGCAAAAGGGGATCACATTGACCCCGGCGATACTCCAACTGCCATAAATATCAGTCAATTGCCAAGCGTCTGAATTTTGAACACATGAAGATGCTGAAATGGTCGTACGAAAAACAGTCATAAGTTACTTTTTCAGTGCTGTTGTGACTTTGAACAGTCACTAAATGAACTGTTGTAAGTCAAGGACTACCTGTACAATATTTTATTATCAGTTTTGATTTCAGTTCTTTTGCTCCTGATTTCTAGGATAAAATAAGCCTTTTTTTTACAGACACTGCACAACAAATTGATATCTTCACCAAGTTATTCACTATAATCATGATCCCCCCCTTCAATTTGGTTACTAATAGTAACTTTAGACCTTATCACTGAATATGTATGAAGTTTGGAGGTCTTGTTCCAATATATCTCATTTTACATTTACTTAAACTCAACTGCATTTGCAATTTGATAGCTCATTCTCCTGATTTAAAACAGTTCTTCAGTTACTTTTGTTTTCATTACCCTGAATACCTTGATATCATACAAAAAAGTAACTAACCCATAATTCAAGATCATTTATGAACAAGTCAAAAGGCATCCAACCCATTTTTTTTTTAAAAAAAAACCTGCCAGACAGTAAAGTTTGGAAATAAATGGTCAATTTTCTTAGTGGCGGGAAGGATTTTTCTTCTAAAGATTTTAATCTTTACTTTCTGGCAGGTTTATTTTTAATTAGATAGCAATCTGTTTTTTAAAAAGCCTGTTCTTCTTCCATGAATGCTAAATTTACTCAACAACTATTGATGAAGAAATTTATCAAAGTCTGTTTATCAAATTCTATGAAAATCCAAAGTTCCATCCACCTGCTTTTTGAGTCTCTAAACAATTAAAATTTATGAAGCAGGGAATTTCTCTGCAGAATCTGGATGCTAAAGTCTTGTCTCCTATTCTATCTATCTAATCTATCTATCTATCTATCTATCTATCTATCTATCTATCTATCTATCTATCTATCTATCTATCTATCCATCATCTGTCTATTTGTTTATTTATTTGATAACTGTTTATATCGCTTTGTCCAATATAGATGATACAAGACCAAAATGTAGTTTCCCCAAGCCTGGGATCTTTTTTAAAAAATGGCACTCCTTTAACTACTTTCCAATTGTCTGGGATAGAGGGGCAGGTTTTACATTGTCATATTTTGTGTAGCAAATCATTAATTTCTTAAGGAGCCTTTGGGTGGAAGCCAGGGGTGGGTTCCTGCCAGTTCTAACCTCTTCTATAGAAGAGGTTCCACAAATCTACAGTGCCATTTAGAACCGGTTCCAGCTCCCTCCCCCCCGCCCGTCCGCACATCATTAAGATGAAGAGCAAGAGGAGGAATTCTGAGAGTTGAAGTCTACAAGTCTTAAAGCTGTCAAGTTTGAACACCCCTGGGTTTTTTTTTCTAAAGGGTTAGGGGTGCAAGGGTCTTGTAACTCTATAGCTTTAAAACTTGTGTGCTTCAAATGCCAGAGTTTCTGAGCCAACATTTTGGTTGCTAAGCAAGAGCGTTGTTAAGTGACTTTCACCACATTTTACAAGTTGGCCACGCCCACCCAGTTACATGGCTGCCAAGCCACTCCCACAAAGCAGGCCACACCTACAGAAGACGTTCTAAAAAAGTTTAAAACCCACCACTGGTGGAAGCCCACAAGACCTGGTAATTTTATTATTTTATACTTTCAAAATATATCCTCAAATACATGGCCTCTTCCTGGACTTCCTGGGTCAGGAGCTTGCAATTGCAGGCAAGAAATGGGAATTATGTGACTTGTAATAGCTTCAAGGCCAGCTAGACTGTGACTTTTTGTGGGAAAGCCAGGAGAAAAATGCAACAAGTCTACCAAAGGTATGCATACCTTCTCAGTGGCACAGGGCAATCAATAGTTGTGTATGGATTTCCCTGTAGCTGAGCTGTGCCTGTGAGCGTATTGCCAAGTCTAGCCTAGGAGTAGAGCCAAACTGCGAAGTGTCAGGAGATCAATGATTTATTGCCAAGTCCTAGACGTTGACACTATGGAATCCATTTCAGCTGAGCCTCAATTATTGTGTTTAAAACAACTTCCAGGCATTTCAAAGAAAATCCTCCCTCTTGACCTTTCCATTTCAATGACTGCCTCGTCTTTTTGAAATTGTCTGCTTTTGTAATCAAATGTCATTGTGACAGAGCCCGGTGGCAATTTCTTATTTCCACGTATGCTGAATGTAAGTCAGTTTCCTGCAGTTTCCACAATCCTTATGTCTTGTGTCAGATCACAGTCATCACTTAGGATTCAATCTAGCATTTCCTTACCTCTGGATATTTCCAAGATCCAGTGATTCTGAGGTACACTCAAGGTTGCCCTCTCATGGTTACGTCAGTATTTTGATCAGGTGGGGTAATAATATATCTCTATATACAATTTTTGTAACTAGAAGATATTGCCACCAATTGTCATTCTGTGAGGGAATTTTGCCATAAATTGTCTGCTCTGTAATATTTGTATTCAGAATTAGCCCTCAAAGTTCCTCCATGCAGACCTACAACTTCCTCCAGGCCTGTCTAACTGCCCTTGGATTTGGAACTGAAATCATGTCTGAGTATGCTACCTGATCAGGTTTGACTTTCATTCTGTCCTAAGTAACAACTTAAATTTGGTATCCAGGTCTGGCTGATTATATTTGTGAGTGTCCATAATACTAACTGGAATCCTGACAACTGCATGCTTCTGAGAAATATCCAGTTATTGAGCCTAAGTATGATGAGCCATAATCTTCAGGCAAGTCACATACAGTCAACACACTCATCACAAATCCAAGTCAATCAGAATAAAGTGAAAGTGATCTTGGAGGTCTTCTAGTCCAACCCACTGCTCAAGTAGGAGACCCTATACCAGGGATGGCAAAACTTTTTGGCACCAATCGCCCAAACTGGAACGTGTGGGCATGTGTGCGCATGCCGAAGTGCCGGAAACCCGAAGACCAGCTGGCCGGCATGTGCATGCCTGGTTTTTCCTGCCATTTTTGGGCCATTTTCAGGCCATTTTTAACCCATAATAGCCTGACAAACAGTCTGAAAACAGCCCAAAAAACAGCCTGTGTTTTGGCATTTTCCGGGGCATTTTTTAGCTGTTTTCAGGGTGTTTTCCATCACTCCAGCGCCTGCTAAGACATGCACGCCGGAATGCAGAAGAGCAGCTGGCATTAGCACTCATGCCCACAGAGAGGGCTCTGCGTGCCACCTCTGACACACATGCCATAGGTTCACCATCATGGCCCTATACCATTTCAGATAGGTGGCTGTCCAATCCTTTCTTAAAAGCCTCCAGTGATGAAACATGTACAACTTCTGAAGGTAAGCTGTTCCACTGCTTAATTGTCCTCATTGTTAAGAAGTTTCTCCTCAATGCCAGGTTGCTTCTCTCCTTGATTAGTTTCCATCCATTATTTCTTGTCTTGCCTTCTGGTGCTTTGGAAAATAAGTTGACCCCCCCCTCTTCTCTGTGGTAGCCCCTCCAATTCTGGAATACTGCTATCATGTGCCCCCCCTAGTCCTTCTTTTCTCTAGACTGGCCATACTGAATTCCTGCAACCGTTCTTCATATGTTTTTGTCTCCAGTCTCCTAATCATCTTAGTTGGTCTTCTCTGAACTTTTCCCAAAGTCTCAATATCTTTTTTTGTAATGTGGTAACCAAAACTCTCTTGGCTTCTGATAATTAACTCATAACAAAAAGTGGCCTCGTCCCAGGTGTGTCATCTTTGCTATAAAAAAATGTGTGTTCATCACTCAGGGATTTGGCTGTTCCTGCAGAAGAATCTGCTAGGCCAGTGTTTCTCAACCTTGGCGACTTTAAGTCCTGTGGACTGCAACTCCCAGAATTCCCCAGCCAGCTATGCTGGCTGGGGGATTCTGGGAGTTGAAGTCCACAGGACTTAAAGTCGCCAAGGTTGAGAAACACTGTGCTAGACCTTCATTCTCACAACTCACAAACCTAGTTTCATCCTTGGAGCAGGATGAAGTTAACACTCAATGAAAGTTTTCATCTACATCCTTCGATGACTCTCTGAGCATTGCACCAAACACAAACCCCCACTTTATGCTGAACAAGCAGCTCTGCATTTGACACTTTATGCAATAAACTACCAAGAAATCTCTCCCCAACCAACAGTCTATATTCATACTAGTTATTGCTGATAACTTGATTTTCCTTTTTAGGAACATTGTGACTTCAAAGATAACCGTATGTTATAGCTTTGTACAGTATAGAATTTTGGTTTCTCTGTAGTTGTTAAGTTCAACTTGAACCTGTCTGGAGATAAGAGATCAGTATGATCTTCCTTTTGTTCCCTTATCTCATTAATCTTCCCTGTTCCTTTTTGCTTGTATGTTGTCCTCTCCACTTTCTAAAGAGTACAATGCTTTTGATGGTCATGAACTCTCAAAATATTCCGGACAGATTCAAAGTTGAGCTTGTCGATCAAAAGGTCCTATTTCCATCAGTGGTGGACCTGCCCAATGGCGATTAAATACTGGAAAAAGATCAGGCAGTGGTTAATAGAAATTACCCAACATCTATTAGAGTTGAAACCGGAAACCTTCCTGTTAGGACTTAAACCCCCAGATATCAATATGGAGATATGGTTTTTGGTGTTGCACATAATTATTGCGGCTAGATTGGCATTTGCCCAGGAATGGAAAAGTGATCAAATACCGACGGATAGGGCAGTAATAAATAAAATTAATGAGTGCACAGAGTCGGAAAGATTAACAAAATTAATTAAAGGAAAAAAGGATTCAGAATTCTATAACTCGTGGAAGAGGTGGTATAATTGGATACGGGAACGACCGAATAATAACAATTGAAGCAATAATATATGTTTAAATCGGATTTTGGTGAATAATATCAATAAGAAATTTAATGATGAATAAGAATTGCTGAAGTAGGTAGGTTAACTAGATGGGCTGTATATAGTGTAAATGCTGGTGTTAAATATTAGGCCTACTATTAGGACTTTATTGTTAAGTTTGGTTATTTATATGTTGTCGCTTTCTCGCGTTGTGACAGCAAATGTGTTTAAAATTATGTTTGTATGATTTTTTTTTTATAAGAATAAATAAAATTATAAACAGAAGAGAAAAAAAAGGTCGGCAGTTCAGCGGTTCGAATCCCTAGTGCTGCATAATGAAGTGAGCTCCCGTTACTTGTCCCAGCTTCTGCCAACCTAGCAGTTCAAGAGCATGTAAAAATGCAAGTAGAAAAATAGGAACCACCTTTGGTGGGAAGGTAACCGGGTTTCCGTGTGCATTCAGTGTCTAGTCATGCCGGCCACATGACCATGGGTCATGTCTTCAGACAGTGCTGTGTCTTCGGCTTTGAAACTGAGATGAGCACCACCCTCTAGAGTTGGAAACAACTAGCACATATGTGTGAGGGGAACCTTTACCATTAACTTAATTATTGGGTTGTATTTCTATATACTTACATCTGTCTCTATTATCTCTCTGTTTCTATCTCCCTATATGTAATATCACTTTAGTTTTCATCCGATTCCACATAAATTTATTTGGTTCATTTTTCAGAACTGGCAAAAAAATGTGCAGTTACCCTTAATAAAGGCATGGGAACTATCTTGACTTTTTTAAAATTGTGAAAGTTTAAAAAAAAGCAAACTAACAGATTCCTATATTCTTAGTATGCAACATTGGAAAATGTTCCACACAACTCCTCAGGGTACCGTCGGCCAAACAATGTCGGCTGGCGACCCCCAGGAGGAGAGCCTTCTCTGTGGCAGCTCCTGCCCTCTGGAACGACCTACCCTCCGACCTTCGTACGATCACTGACCTACGCCTCTTCCGTCAGGCCTTGAAAACGCTCTTATTCCGTGCGGCCGGCCTGGTGTAGTTTTTAATCGATTTTAATCGATTTTATCAGAGAATTTTACTTGGTTTTAGAACAGGCCCTAAATTTAATTGATTTTTAAAGTATTTTGTATATTGTATATTGATGTTTTGTGGTTTTATTATGCCTGTTCACCGCCCTGAGTCCTGCAAGGGAGAAGGGCGGTATACAAATTTAATAAATAGTAATAGTAATAGTAACTGCAGTATATGTATTTACAGTTGACAATAAGCAGCACAGCAGCTTAGATAGCAACAAGGGAAAATACTCCAATTTGTTTGAGAATCTTTGCCATTTGGCCAAGTTATTAGAGAAAGAGAAATTGTGCATCTGTTTTCCAGCGTGCAGTTTTAGATAACAAACAGATCTTCCTGGCTGATGTCAATAGTACAAAAAGAACTCCTCCAGTTTTGGCACTTCTTGTACATTTATGCAGTCAATGCATATTCGGTTTGTTTAGTTTTCTCATTTGTTTGCTTTTGCACTGAGATGAGGAGCCCACTAAAGGCTCTTTCTCCACATGGGAAACCAACTGTGTGTGGTAAAAGTGACTACGACGACGCTGGACATCCCTGAAATCAAAGGGTGAAAATCCAACCAGTGTAACAAAAAGAACAACATAGGCTTAAAGAAGATGTGTGACCCTTCCCCCAACATAGTCTTATTTGTTTCTAAGCATTTTTGAAGGACAAATAATGAGTTTTCAATGTGTTATAAATCACCCTCAATATCTTGCAAAAGAAGAAAGTGAAGGTCATATTTGTTATGGAAACAGGTCGTGTGATTAGAGAAGAAATGAAAGAACCAGAATTGTTCAGATATGCCTAGCATAATTTCAGCAAAGGATTGAGATCCACATAATTATACATGGTCCATTCTGGAAGATAGCCTTGCTTGAAACTTGATATACAACAGACAGAGAGCTATGTTCCTTTAGTATATTTACCTATTTATATAGGTTGATTTACTCATGGTCATATTAACTGGGTGTCAATGGGTATTGAGTTGGAAATTCCTACTATTGCTTTATTTTGGCTTGAAATTAATATTTATTATGAACAGACATAAACTGTCTGACTATATTTCCAACATTTGCACTTATCAAGAATTATAAACATTCTGCCCAAGGGGGAAGGCAGAAAAAGAACATTTGACAAACATAATTGATATTTAATAGTGAATTCCTAATATGTTCTATTCATCATTTCAATCAACTGGTTTTGATAGAGGGCTAGAAAAAGGGTCTCCAAAAATATAGCCAAAATTCTTTGAATTTTGTTCATTATCAACATTTCTGTTGGCTTTTCTTTTTGATTTTATATTATCCTCAAATGTCTATAATTAATTCAACCTAATAACTTGCAAATATTTGAATAATATCAATTCTGTTTTCTGCAGCCTTTTATTTCACTGCTACTGTGTTCTTATTATTTTTGTTTAATAAGAAAATAAAATATGCATTCAGATTTGTGCTAAATGACCCGTTTCAACTGAGTTACTGAAATTTAAGCCACAGCACCTTCTCAGGTCTCTGAAGCGTCCCAGATAATATTCAACATCAGAGATGTTGCTATACAAAAATTCACAACATTTATTTAACTCATTCAATTTAGGGTCTGTCCAACAACTCAGAATATAATACATTATAAAACAAACAAAAGAAATAAGCAAAAGAAAACAAGATTGGATCTGGTCACTCTATACAATCTTAAATAAAGACACAACCAACAAGAAGTTCTATTCATTTCAATCTAAGGCAAGGGAAAACAACCAAGTCTTCAAGGATTTACAGAATGCCAACAGACATAGGACAGTGCTTCTCAATCTTTTCTTCATGACGGATTCCCTTTAAATATCTTTTGTGGCCACAAAGCATCAAGACTTAACTCAAGATTTAAATCATAATGATTTTTAAAGCCTTTCTGGATACTTTATAATATTGTGGCCCCACAGCAGTTTTCCGGACCACAGGTTGAGTACTACCAGAATAGGAGACTCAGAATTTCCAAGAAGATCTCATTCCAGAGGGCAGATGAACTCAAATGATAAGATATGAGAGGGACAAATGACCAAAAGCAGCATTATTTTCATTTGTCACTTCTTTCATTTGACATAAGGCTGTAGAAGGTACTGAGAAAGTGTTGTGGCAAAGTGCTTTTTGTGAGGTAGAAAAGCTGAGAAAAAACACCAACTTGTGTTTCTTCAACAGCAGAAGTATACACCCAGTTCAGAACTTTGTATTTTGCCATGGAAGTGAGAAATCATATGATCATCCCAGTTTATCTGCCCATCACACCTTTGTGATGTACACCTATCATGATAGAGATGGATACTTCTTTCTGTTTGTCCAAGTGCTTTTCAGTTGACTAGTTCACGAATGGAAACACCATGGAAAATTCTTGAATTTTCTGAAATTTGTTAAATATCCTTCACTCTAAAATTGTTGCATGCAAAACAGTCCTTTGATCCAGGTTAGGACTACAGATTCATTTTGCATCACCTACTTTTCACTACAATCCCAACCAGCCAAACCAATGGCAAAGGACTATAGGAATTATAGTCCCCGATATCTAGAGGACATCAGGTTGTGTGTGCCCTTGTTTCAGATAGATTCTTTTTAGTTAGTTAAGATCCAGATTAAACACTCCTGTATAATTTGGCAGTGTGTTAATCCTAAAATATAAATCCACAACTAATTCCATTAATATTTTTTTTTTAATTTGATGCAGATAGGCTCTTCTTGTGTAAGTCAGTCATTTTATTTTATTTTATTTCCTCTATTCCTTTCCACCCCTGATATTTTGGAAATATATCAGCACACTACCTTCAATCAGGTGTTGTTTCTGGTCAGCAAACATACCACCCACCTTGTCAAGCAAAATGCTTCACTTCTGTGAAGCCCATCAAACTGGGCCCAACTTTCTCCACAATACTGCCTTTGCTTTATGGAGCCCACCATTTTCTTTTCTTTCTTTTTTTCTTTTTAAAAGGGGGGATTAATACATTTGCCAGCCAAGATACATGGCCCTGCTATTAGAGGCAGCCCTGACATACAGACTCCAATGAGGGCTAAATTCTAAAGGGAATTGGGTTTTCTTTTTCCTCGCTCTGCTCTGAACATGTGGTTAGGGGAAAGGCAGTTAACTGTGGTTTGCTTAGGGCAGCCAATATAAGCAGACTCGATACCACATGGATTGCTGGAAGGGCTCACGGGCTATTTCATGGAGTGGTATGAATCAAGGGATCTCCAGTAGACCAAGACATGGCTCAGACATGACAGAATACAGTAGGTAGCCCACTGCTGTGGAGTCACTGCACACCCATAACATGAACTTTGGAGGTGTGGCTTCTTGCACTATGCCTATTACTATATTTAATTCCTAAAAACTAGCTCAAGTTGTATGTTTGCAGCATAGTCAGCACACTCCCACCCATACCACTAATACATTGATTATAAAGAAAAATAATGATTAATGCCATTATCAAAATTGTTCATACTTGCCTTTAATGGTCGAAATGTCTTTCTTGCTGCAAGTGGAAATATAATTTTATTGTGCAAAGCAGCCTGAACTAGTTTTACTGCTAATCTCTATCCCATGTTCAATCACAATCTTTCAGATAGGCCTTTGACTAATATGGACTGAAAGGTAGGGGAAGAGGGAAGAAATCAGAAAATCCTATTGGTGTTTGTTAATGGTAGAAAATAAGAATATTGAAATGTAGCAGATTCCAAGCCTATAAATAAATATGCAATAAATATGGCTTTTAATGAGTTAAGCCAGGGGTAGTCAACCTGGTCCCTCCCGCCCACTAGTGGGTGTTCCAGCTTTCATGGTGGGCGGTAGGGGTTTTGTCCAATACTGAAGCACTTTCCTTTTTTTAATTTAATTGACTTCCCTACTTTATAAATCCCCATTACTGTGGAACCGGTGGGCGGTTAGAAAATTTTACTACTAACAGAGATACAAAAGTGGGCAGTAGGTATAAAAAGGTTGACTACCCCTGAGTTAAGCAAATCCAGGAACTAGGATATTTCCCAAAATGTCTGCATTTTCAGTTTTCCTTCTAAGTATTTGCTTAACGTATTCCATTATTTAGCATGATACCTAATGTCCAAAACCTGCTATAATCAATATTTTTTGTATTCCCTCGACTTTCTGAATCTTCCTACCGATGGTCCTCGACTTATCACCACTATTGAGCCCAAACATTCTGTTGCTAAGTGAGGTAGTTGTTAAGTGAATTGTGCCTCATTTTACAACCTTTTGTACCACAGTTGTTAAATGAATCTGCAGTTGTTAAGTGAATCACTGCCATCATTAAGTGAATCTGTCTTTCCCCATTGACTGTGCTTGTTGGAAGCTGGCAGGAAGGCTACAAATGGTGACTGCCTGACCCCAGGACAGTGCAACTGTCCTAAATACATGACAGTTGTCATGTGCCCAAATTTTGATTGTGTGACCATGATGATACTGCAACAGCTGTTAAGTGTGAAAATTGGTCATATCACTTTTTCCAGTGCTTTTGTAACTTTGAACTATTGCTAAACACATGGTTATATTTATTTGGCTTTTCTTTCTGTGTATTTCAAATAACTTAAAGAAAAATTCTTGGATTATGAATTATTGCAATGGTTTGTTAATTTGCATCTTCTCTTGCATCCTAGTTTCTCCATAAGGGAAAATGCATTGATCTCTTGCAATATCTAGGCCATATAATCTTGGTCTATGTTTAGTGACCTAGGACTGTTAGCCTTCTGTCTCTTCTCCTGCAGCTTTAAATAGATTAGTTGATTAGTTCAAATGCATCTGGTTAGTTGATCTATTGCCTATCATACCTCTTTATGTTCTGATTAACCTTCATAATGAAAAGACACTACTAGATTAACTAAAGTTGAGAAACAGAATAGGAAAGGGATTGGGGGAAAGATGGATATTGTTCCCATATCTGTTTAACTTAAACATAAATGTAAAACTAGCAAGACTGGAAGAGATGATTGAAATCCAAACAAGAAGGCAAACTACTTATAATCCCAGATGGCACAATCTTGTTAACCAAACATTTAAAAAAAGGATTCAGAAGAGCTCACTTTGAAAATAAAAATGGGAAATGAACATCTGGCTGAGTTTTTAATGTTATAGATATAAAATATTTTATAAATATAAAAGAAATGTCAATGAGCATGCTTAAACTTATATACTGCTTCATAGTGCTTTTACAGCCCTCTCTAAACGGTTTACAGAGTCAGCATATTGCTCCCAACTATCTGGGTCCTCATTTTATCCACCTTGGAAGGATGGAAGGAGCTGGCAGTCAGCAGAAGTAGCCTGCAGTGCATAGCTAGTAAGAATAACATGAAGTCTAAGAAGAATCAGTCAAACAGTACTAAACAAAATAAAGATGGGTCCACCAAAGCAATGGTCAGAAAGAAGAAATTCACAAGAATTTACGCTGACTTGAGGGACCGTGACAAATTAAGTCATGCAACCACTTATAATAGTTTCCCTTAATGTGGTGTTTAGTTCATTGGACTTCAATGCCCTTGTGATTTCAAATCAATATGGAAATTACAGGAGGATATCAGGCTGAAAAAGGATGGTTAATGGTATTAGATACACAATTTCTTTCTTCAAAAGGAAATTGGTAGAATTTTCAAAGTTGTGTGTGTGTGTGTGTGTTAGGTTTTTGAGCTGATAAATAAATAAACAAGGGAGACTAGGATAGATCTATTTCGAGCTATTTAGCTCTCATCAGCTAGCCATACCCTTATTGGGATTCGAACCAGGGAAGTATTACATGTGAGGCAGTTGTAATGGCCACTAGACCACTGGTTCTATCCTGATCAGCTGAGACAGGGGAATAAGTATATGCTTGTGTCACAACACCCTGGTAAGCCCCAATTAAGGGAGGAAGCATACTGCTTTCCTTTTCTGCCTTTCGGCTCATCACCAGAGACCATCTAGACCAGGGGTGGGCAAACTTTGCAACTTTAAGTCTGAAGGACTTCAGCTCTCAGAATTCTCCAGCCAGCTTTGCTGGCTGGAGAATTGTGGGAGCTGAAGTCCTTCAGACTTAAAGTTGCAAAGTTTGCTCACTCCTGATCTAGACAGAAAGCTATGAGTTCCGTTGTGTAATTTTTTTATATGTGTGTTACGTTTTTGAGCTGATCAATAAATAAGTCAGGGAGACTAGTATAGATCTATTTTGAACTTTTTAGCTCTCATATATATATGTGTGTGTGTGTGTTACGTTTTTGAGCTGATCAATAAATAAGTCAGGGAGACTAGGATAGATTTATTTCGAGCTTTATAGCTCTCATCAGCTAGCCATACCCTTACTGGGATTCGAACCGGGGCTGTATTACATGCCAGGCGAGAGCCTTGCCCTAAAGCCAGCTCAGTTCTCTTCTTGTCAGCTGAGACAGGAGGATAGTTATATATAATTGTTTCCACAACACATATAAAAAAAATATATTACACGACGGAATTCATGGCTTTCTGTCTAGATCAGGGGTCCCCAAACTTTTTGGCACCAGGGACCGGTTTCATGTTAGAAGAATTCCGCGGACCGGTGGCCATGGCTCGGCCGGTGTAGAGGGGGAGGGGGAATAGTCGGCGCATGCACGCAGGGGGGCAGTGAGTCAGCTCACTCGCCCCTCTCGGGCCCCCAACAGCATGAGCAGCCGCGCCAGCGGTCTCCCGCCCCCGGCACGTGCTCTGCCCAGGGGGCTGCCCCTCCTCCCTCCTCCTCCTCCTCTCCGGCCCTTTCTAAGAGTTGCGCCGCTCACTGCAGCCCGGTTCCTATCAAGCCATGGACCGGCACAGGTCCGCGGCCTGGGGGTTGGGGACCCCTGGTCTAGATGGTCTCTGGTGATGAGCCGAAAGGCAGAAAAGGAAACAGTATGCTTCCTCCCTTAATTGGGGCCCTAACAGGGTGTTGTGGAAACAAATATATAACACACACACACATATAGATGCATACATACTATAGTCCAGGAAGACTCTGCTTGCCTGCAGATCAGCTGCAATCTTCCTGTCATGACCAGAATTTTGATAATATGGCAGTGAGAAGCACAAATAAGGAAATTGTGAATGGGAGAAAAAACCCGAATCTGAATTTCCTTTTTCACTGCATCAAAGATACAAATAGCACTTCTGTTATGGCAAGATTATGAAATTAAAATTTGGCAGAAAACCTATCAGCTGCTGAATTTCCACTCCACTTTTACATGTTTTATTTTTTTCCATTTTCAGGGATAATACGTTATATAACATGTAGTAAGTACTAATGCTGTTTTTCCTGGTTGTTGGGGCAGTGGCCTACAAAATATTTTACACATGATCGTGATGTGATATAGCATCTTTTTGGTCAGTTGGGAGGGACGGACCGAATCAAGCTGCCAACATGGCTTTGACATGTTGTGGTTCATTTCATGGAGCTTGTTCAATCTTTACATTCATGTATTTTCAGTCATCCAGAGGAAAATTGCCCACTGATTGTTATTAGTGCAAGTAGCAGCAGTAGTAGTATGCGAATATGGATGTGAAAAATGGAACAGGAAATTGCCTTGTTTTACTAACATTCAACACCACCTCCTGATGATCTGATTCCATGAATCCTTGACCTTGTGCTAAATTATGATGATGATTATTTACAATATTAAGTTTGAGCTCTGCCAACTTCCACACATGCTAGACATTTATCATAACAGGAGGCTAACTAAACATCACACAGTTATTCTTGCTGTTACCTCAACTATAGCAATAATAAAGGCAACTGTGACATCTTGCTGCAGCTGATACAGAAGCATGAGAGAAAACGAATGCATTTGAACTAAATTAAGGAACAGAACAAAGCAGTGAGATTGGGTTTCTCCTGTTGGAAGAAAATGGAGGCACATCATCTCTATGGCTTTATAGCATCAGATGAAAGAGGGTGCTAATGAAAGGACAATTTAACACAATTTCCCTACAGGCTGTTTCTAATTCTTAAACAACTGAAGCACACGCTTCATGTCTTGGTGTTAAATTACATGTGAAGTTAATTGTGTCTAAGTGTTTAAAATGCAGAGTTTCTATAAAGTATGTTTAAGAATAAGAAAAGCAGGACTTTTTATACCTCCCTCATAACTTATCTGCTTTGCACACAGCAGTAAAACATGTCTTGTTTAAACCACTGTTTGTTGAGTAAGCCACAATTGCTGGAGAAATACAATGTATAAACCACAGTGGCTGAG